>CM064513.1:84389419-84564853 GCA_032716605.1 Paralithodes platypus | reverse complement strand
ATAACAAGAGAGGGTCGCTCATGCGCACGTTCGACAGGGATCTGCACATGACGGAACACAGGATGGGCCTTAAGCGGTACCTAAGGTAAACCCCTTTTTCTTCTCTTCTATGCTTTTTTCACCTTCGGTGGTAGTTTTGGTTAATGTACAACGTCTCCTAGAGCAAGATAAGGAGTAGACTCTAGACGTTTTCTTTTTAACCGCGGTTGGAATGACGACATAGCAGTCAAAATAGACAAGTCGTCATTGCCATTAGGTTAATAGCCTTGACGTTGGATTTTCCAAGACTACTACCAAATAGTAGGTTTTCCTATTTGGTAGGTTGGGAGGTACGTCAAACCTCCCAATTTGTTAGTAGTCTTGGCAAATCCAACGTCAAGGCTATTAACCTAATTGCAATGACGACTTGTCTATTTTGACTGCTATGTCGTCATTCCAACCGCGGTTAAAAAGAAAACGTCTAGAGTCTACTCCTTATCTTGCTCTAGGAGACGTTGTACATTAACCAAAACTACCACCGAAGGTGAAAAAAGTATAGAAGAGAAGAAAAAGGGGTTTACCTTAGTTACCGCTCAAGGCCCATCCCGTGTTCCGTCATGCGCCGATCCCTGTCGAACGTGCGCATGAGCGACCCTCTCTTGTTATCATTTTTTCACGCGTCGCCATTGTTGAGTCCGCTTTGTTGTGCTCCTTCAATTCACCCTGTTTTAGGTTCGTTTCGGCTTTTCTGGCCTTCTTTTTGTTAGACAGATGTTACGTGATCTAGGACACACGTAAATGGGCTCCTCAGTGTGTTTAATGGAGACGCGTGTGGAAATAGCTACCGAAGGTACGGGGGCGCCTGGCGTTCCTCGTATGTGTTTTTCATTCCTTTCTCTTTTCATATTCTTTTTTCCTGTTAGTCTGGGCATAGTTTAGCTTATTTTAGCCTAGCTTGTTTCTCATTCAGGAATTGCTATGCCCTATGAGTTTTCATATTTTCATAGCCTAGGTGTACAGTTGGTTCACAATCTGAGATTTCGTGGTGGCGGTGCTGTTTGTAGGGTTTGTGTCGGCCGCATTATTAGCGTTATTCCCGAGTCCCCCCTTACGAGCCTTCACTGTGTCTCCAGGGCCTGGGCGCTTGGTGGTTCGTGATATCCAGGGGTACCCTACGGGGGCCTCTCCCTCACACCACAGGGTTTTTCGCCCCTGACACATTCTCTCCTCACGGCTAGGCCACCCTTTTTCTCGCCAGTTTCATTTACTGGTTTTGTGTTCCCTTACTGTTTTCACCTCCATCCTTTCATTCCCTTTTGCCCAATCCTGGGGTACCCGACGGGGGCCCCTGTTTGTGCCGAACCACCCTTCCTGCCACTTCTCCTCATGGGCTTTGCTCTATCTCTGTGGGTGGGGTGGTTCCTGGGGGATGTGCCTCCTCTCCCCTGGTGTGTCTTCCTTGCCTCTCCCTTGACCGGTTGAGTCAGGATATTCAAGGAAGACACTGCTCAGCTTGATGGCCATCGTCGCTTGGAGTCATAAGGAGTTGACGCTTTTTTCTGGGCCTGTGTTGGTATTACCTAGACGCTCCTCTCGCTTTTTCGGCGCCGGACCATCTCGGCCGGTCCCGCAAATTTGCGGAGTGCTCGATTCGGTCCACGGACGATTCGGCTCCCCGCAAATTTGCGGAGATCGCTGGGGGGTCTCGCGGTGAGGCGGGAGGGTTGTGTCGGTACGGTTATGCCTCCATTGGCCCGCAAATTTGCGGTTATAGTTGGCTTTCCCGGTGACCCTTTTTTGTGTCATCTTGTTGCCTGGTACTATATTGGTGTATGCACTTGCCTGGTGTTATGGACCCTGCATGTGAGGTGTTGAGTGGTGGTTAACACTTTCTCCATCTTTGCAGGTTTCTGCTTGTGCTCTTCCGCCTCACCCGCCCTCCTCACCTCCATCGGTGCTCCCGGTTTAGAGTGAGTACGACTTCCAGTTTGCGTGTGTGTTCCTGTTTACCCATGCTCATTCCCTGGTTTTTATTGGACATTATCTTCACTTACTCCGTCAACGTGCTGCTTATGGTGTGTGTTCTTCCATTGCAGGTGGGATGCCTTGCTTTCGCCAGGGCTGTGGCTCCCCGTGCTTGGACTGCCACAGGTCCTGCTTGCGGCATTCGCAATGTGTGTCCTCTACGGCCTACCTCCCGGCTTTGTGTGGGCCGTGTATGGACCTGGTGGATGTGGTGGACCATCACCCTGGTTCCTCTGACGCGGCGGTGGCCTCTGCATCCCTTCAGTCTGTGTGGGCGGTGGTCTCCCACCACATCAGGACTGTGGGCCACCGTTCCCCGGCCTTTGTTGACGACCGGATCCGCGTCGCCCTGGGCATCCCTGACCCGTCTGGGGGCCGTTTACCTGGCCCTCTCCCTGCTCGGGCCCTCCTCCCTGGGTCCCGTGGTCGGTCGTCGCATCGTCGGGTGGATCCCCAGCTCCGTCCACGCTCTCGCTCTCCTCGTCGCTCGTCCTCTACTGCCCCTCCTCGTCCGCCTGCTCACCTTGACTCCGCCGTTCGCCCTCGTCATGGTTCTCGCCCTGAGGCCGGGTTTAGCGTCTCTGCCCCTGTACGCCCTCCCCTGGCCTCTCCGGATAGGGGCTCTACTACCTTCCGCCCGCTTCCCCTGCACAAAAGACGTCCTCTTCATTTGTCCTCTACTCGCGCGGATGTTCATGCTGTAGCTGGCCCTCTGCTCCCTCCTTCTACTCTGTCCAGGAGGGTCCGCCAGGATGTAGTTGCTTCTCCTCCTACTTCTCCTGCTTCGGTGCCTCTTCTTCCTTCTCGGTCTCGTCCCAAGGTGGAGGTTCCTCCCTCCTCCGCCTCGGTGTCGGGCCGCCCTGTTCTCTCAGCCCCGGGGATCCTTGCTCTGTTTCCCCCCGCGGCTCCTTCTGACCTCCTTTCACCCGGCCAGCCTTCCCCCTCCCGTCATCCTGCTCCTCTTCCTTCTTCTATTCCTGATCTTCGCTGCCGGCTCCCCGTGAGGGTACCCCGCCGCTTGACTCGGTGGAGTATAGCGAGGTTTCGGGGTCCCCTTTCTCGGGGGCTGACGTGTCGCTGGAAGAGGGGGATGGTGATGTTTCCCCCTCGGGCGTTAGTGATCGGGAACGAGACCCTCAGGACCGTCACGGCCGTCGTCGCTCGCCTTCTTTGGGCCGCGACGCTGCTGTTTCGTGTCATGGGTCTCGCTCTCGCTCACGCTCGCCCCTGCGGGCCGAACTATCTTCGAGGGGGTCGCCTCTCTCGGATCGATTTTCGGCTATGCAGGGGTGGGTTGTGTCTCACTTCGACGCGCGCTTGGAGGCGATGCAAGAATCCCTCTTATCGCGCTTCTTGGCGGTGACACAACCTCAGCGCCTCACCCAACCTGCCCCTGCTTTGGTCCCCCTCCCCTCTGCGGTGGACCACATTCCTTCTCGCCCTGCTTCTCCGCCTGCCCGGTCGTCGGCTAGTACTGCTCCTGCCCTGGCTCAGGTGGTTGCCCCTACTGTCTCCCATGCGGGGGTCCTCCGTCTGCTAGGGCAGGGTCCGCGCTTGCCCCCCATCCAAAAGGCCAAGGTCCCGTCGCGGACTATGCCGCTCCTCTATGGCTCCTTGGCTGTTTGGAAGGGGGTGCAGGCCTCCCACCCGGAGCGTGCTACCGACTTCCCGTCAGGTGAGAGGGCCCTACCTTTGGACTGGTCGGTCCAAATCAATGATAAAATGCAGTTCAGGGCGATCAGGGTGGATGGTCAGGTGGCCGACGTGGAGGTGCGGGCGTACCCGACAAGGACTGACCTTCAGTACTTCTCGGTGAAGCCCAAGCCCCCGTCTGCTCCTCGGACTAAGCTCTGGTCAGACTTCAGCCGCCAGGACATCCTTCAGGATGTTCAGTCCCTGGCTGTGTTAACGGGACTGTCCTCCTATGGGACGGGTTTGTGCGACGACGGTAAGCCTGGCTTGGCCGTCGTGCTCGATAACCCTCTCCCATTGGAGGCCTGGTTTGCTGAGGCCTTAGACTTTGCCAACCGTTCCGTCGACAGATCTATTTCAGTCCCTCCCCCAGAGTCGTCACTGCTTTTGCCTCCTCTGGTATCTGTCGGCGGATTGGATGGCAAGTTCTGGTCCTGGATTAGCGCTCCCAAACTTGAAATTTGTGCTATTGCTAACCCGTTCTTCTCCCACCCAGATAAGTCCTCTGTCGACAGGGATTTTACCTTGCGGCAGAGGGTGGCGAACTTATTGTCTTGTCTTCTAGGTTCCCTCCAGACGTCTGTTCACCACCTGCGACTTATCGAGGCGACTGCACCTGGCGATCTTCGCGAGGGCTTGGACCACGTTCGGCGGATCCACCTTCAGCTCGCGGTGTCTTTGGTTCCCGAGCTGAAGGCGGTTTTGTGCGAGGCAACTCGACAACGCCAGACGGTAAGGTCCTCGTTCTGCCGGAAGGCCCCTTTGGATATTCGTCAGGGTCTATTATACTCTGAGCTATATACATCGGGGCTTTTTGCGCAGGATGCTTGGGAACGCTACGCTTCTCTGTCAGCGGACCCTGCTTACGACACGCAAAGACGCGCTGTGTCGCGACCGGGGTCTTCGCAGTCCCGTCCTTCTGCCGGTCCCCTTCGGGGTGCTGCCGCCACTGCTGCCGCCAAGAAAGGGCGCAGGAAAGGGAAGTTGCCGGCCAGAGCGTCGGTTCCGCCTCGCACTTCTGCTCCTGCTCCCTTTCATCCCCGCCGAGAAGGGGCTGGCCAGCCTTCCACTTCCGGCCGCACTTCGACGGGGTCTGACACACGACGGACAGGGGATGGGGTGACCCGCCCTTTTCGGCGAGGTGGGGGGGGTAGGGGTGGTCAACGTGGCTCTTATGACCGCAGGGACCGTACCGGGGGACCCTCCACGTCAAAAAATGTGTAGGTTCTCCAGGTCGGTCTCCTCCTTGTTCTCCTTCTCGCCTCGCAGAAAGGGTCGCTCACCTCATCTCGGGGGCTCCCACAGGTTATTTTCGCCCTTGCGCCCTTCGGTGGCCACGAGGGACGTGGGGGCGGAAGATTGCACGGAGGGGTCTAACCTGGAGATGGAAGTCCAGACCCCCACTCAGCTCTTGTCAACGAAGCCGGCCTGTCTCTTCGGAGGTGGCCGACGTGATTACATCCATGCACGAGCAGGGAATCGTCAAGGAGGTGAAAGCCGGTCTACCGGTTTTCCTCTCCCGTGTTTTTCTGGTACCAAAGAAGGACTGCGACGCGATGCGACCGGTGGTGGATCTGTCGGCCCTCAACGGGCACATCGTGAACACACGGTTTCGGATGCTGACGGTGCACCAGGTACGACTGGCCCTGCGACCTCTGTCGTGGGTAGTGTCGCTGGACCTCAAGGATGCGTATTGGCACGTTCCGATCCATCCTCGTTTCCAGCGATTCTTGGCCGTTCAGACTTCCGATCGTGTGTTCATGTTCGACAGACTTCCCTTCGGTCTCAACATCGCGCCGCGGATCTTCTCGAAACTGGTAAAGCAGGCTCTGGATCCTCTCCTCAGGGGCGGCCTCCAGATCCTGTTTTACTTGGACGACTGGTTGATAGTTTCAGACACCCTAGAACAGTGCGTCCACGACACCCTCACAGTAGTTCAACACATCACACAGTTAGGGTTCAAAATCAATATTCCCAAGTCGCGCCTGACCCCGTCGCGTGTCGTGACGTGGGTAGGTCTCGAATGGGATCTGACCAACGCTACAGTGACCCAGAGTCAGCCAAACGCGGTGAAACTTCGCAGGAAGGTCTTCGCCGTGTTGCACTCGGTCTCCCTCACGAGGAGGATCTGGGACTCGTTAGTGGGTTCGCTGAATTGGGCCGCTCTGACCATTCCCTTAGGGAGGCTCAGGCTGCGCCGCCTGATACTCATGGGCAACAAGGTGTTTCCGTTGGCCCCTATGGATCGGCTCATGCCGATCCCGCGTACCATTCACAGACACTTAGGACACTGGGTTGCTCGGGGCACGCTCTCTGCGGCTGTGCCCTGGACCGCCCCCCCGCCGACGATCTGGGTAGATACAGATGCGTCGAGCGAGGTAGGGTGGGGTTACCAATCCAACCTGGGACATCAACATCACGGCAGATGGGTGGGACACACACACCTACACATCAATGCCCTCGAACTGTTGGTTCCCTTGTTCTTCCTGAGGGACCACGCGCTGGCCCTTCGGGGAAAGTCGGTGGCCTTCAGGATGGACAATCAGACAGCTGTCCACTGTATCCAAAAGCAGGGGTCCTCCAGGTCTTTGACTCTGTTGGGGATCTCAGAGAAGTTGTTCTTCCTCGCGAACCGACACAACATCTCCCTGCACGCCTCCTACCTGCCCGGGACTGCCAACCTGTGGGCGGACGCCCTGTCGCGAGGACGGGGCGTTCTTGTAGAATGGGCAATGAAACAGACTGTATTCGACGACCTCGCAGCTTCCTGGGGTGTTCCGGAGGTCGACTTGTTCGCATCGAAGGAGACGCGCAAGTTGCCTCAGTACCTGTCCCTCCGGACTCGCACTCCGGAGGGGGGTCCGGACGCTTTCATGGAAGACTGGAACAGGTGGCAGTCGATATACATATTTCCGCCACCAGACGCACTGTTGATGTGCAAAGTCCTCGCGCGACTGCGGCTGTACCGCGGCAGAGTCTGGCTAATAGCGCCTCTGTGGCCAGCCCAGGCTTGGTACTCCCAGTTGAAGCGGTGGTGCCCGAGTCCGGTCCCTCTCCCTCTCTCAAACTTCCACTTGAGCCAGGTTGGCGACCTGCGGACCTCGTTGGCCTTCGCATCGTGGATGTTCGTGAGGCGCGGTGGCTCCCAGTCCACGGACGGGACCTGACTGACTTCCTGAAGCGTTCATGGACGTCTTCGACTTGGGGGACTTACGAGTCCCACTGGAGGTCTTTTACTAGGTGGATACAGGACACTCACCAGACTGTTAGCTCTCCTTCCCTCGTCCTACACTACTTGTTTCACCTCTTCCGTACACGTCGCTCTCAAGTCAACACTATACGTAACCACTTGTCTGCCATCCGGGAGGTCTTTGAGTCCGTCACTGGGCTGGTCGTTCCACCGAAGGAGCTGGATTCCTTCATGAAGGCTGCCTTCAGGGAGCGACCGCCTCCGCGCCAGATCCCTCCTCAGTGGGATCTGGGGCGTGCTCTGGACCTTCTGGCTTCTCACACATATACACGGGACACTACACCGGTTCAGTTGCTCGAGCGTACACTCTTCCTTGTCGCTCTGGCCACTGGGGATAGGGTGTCTGAACTAGCTGCCATGTCGCGGTCCCAGGAATGCATGCGATTCTCCCCGTCCTTGAATGTCGTCACGTTAGCCCCCTCCCCTCATTTTGTTGCCAAGAATGAGAGAGAGACCCACGTTTTCAAGCCTTTTACCATCCTGGCTTTAAAGCGTGGGCATACTCACCATGTGTTGTGCCCGGTGCAGGCCTTGCACTCCTATGTTGAGTCTGTGGCTCCGACTTCGGGTACTGCTGTGTGGGTGTCTCCTCGGACTGGTAGGAGGCTCTCGAAGGTACAGATAGGACGCCACATTTGTCGGGTCATTCGTGCCAGTAACCCTGCTTGTCGGGGTTCTGCGCACGATGTGCGATCCTTTGCTGCCTCCTTACGGTTCCTGCAAACTCGTTCGTTGCCTGACGTCGCCTCGGCGGGTTTGTGGTCTTCTGTCCATACCTTCGTCTCCTCCTACCTCTCCATGTCCATTGTTAGACCCCCTCGGCCTGTGATAGCTCTCGGGAGTCGTGTTTCCTAGGGCTCTCGCGAAGTTGCCTGGTCTTCCCCCCTCGTCACTTTTTCTTTTCCTTTGTTTTCTTTCGAAAAGGGGGGGAGGGAAGTACGGGTTTGCAACACTGGATTACAAGTTTGGGGTTATGTTATATGTATACAGTACATAAGTGTTTTTGCCTCATTGATAATTGTGTTTTGTTTTTGTGATCAGTGTTTTTGTTCGTTTTGGAAGAAAAGGGATTTTGTGTACAGTACTTTTTGGTTTAAGACAAGTCTATGGTTTTGCATTACTATGAATGACGGGCACGTGTTCAAACTGCTCTTTTTAGCTACTCCTCAGTTTTTCACTCTTTTATTAAACTCTCTTGTTTAAATTGTGTTTCTTTGTCATTCATAATTTTGTCTTATGCATTGGTTTTTTTTGGTAGGTTGGGCTTGGATGTCCTCCTCCTATTTGTTATGCAGCCTTGACGTTGGATTTGCCAAGACTACTAACAAATTGGGAGGTTTGACGTACCTCCCAACCTACCAAATAGGAAAACCTACTATTTGGTAGTAGTCTTGGAAAATCCAACGTACATAATACCCTCCCTCACGCCGGACCCCTGCCCATCCGCGTTCTTCTGCTGACGTGAGATGTGATAACAAGAGAGGGTCGCTCATGCGCACGTTCGACAGGGATCGGCGCATGACGGAACACGGGATGGGCCTTAAGCGGTAACTAAGGTAAACCCCTTTTTCTTCTCTTCTATACTTTTTTCACCTTCGGTGGTAGTTTTGGTTAATGTACAACGTCTCCTAGAGCAAGATAAGGAGTAGACTCTAGACGTTTTCTTTTTAACCGCGGTTGGAATGACGACATAGCAGTCAAAATAGACAAGTCGTCATTGCAATTAGGTTAATAGCCTTGACGTTGGATTTTCCAAGACTACTACCAAATAGTAGGTTTTCCTATTTGGTAGGTTGGGAGGTACGTCAAACCTCCCATTTTAGGTCATCTTGTTGCCTGAAACTATATTGGTGTGTGCACTTTACTGGTATTATAGGCCCTGCATGTAAGATGTTGAGTGGTGGTTAACACTTTCTCCATCTTTGCAGGTTCTGCTAGTGCTCTTTCACCTCGCCCGCCCTACTCACCTACCTCTGTGCTCCTGGTTTAGGGTGAGTACGGATACCGGTTTGCATGTGTGTTCCTGTTTCCCCATGCTCATTCCCTGGTTCTTATTGGACATTCTCTACACTTTCTCCGTCGACGTGATGATATTGGTGTGTGTTCTTCCAGTGCAGGTAGGATGCCTTGCTTTCGCCATGGTTGTAGCTCCCCGTGCTTGGAGTGCCACAAGTCCTGCTTGCGTTGCTCGCAATGTGTGTCCTCTACGGCCTACCTCCCTGCTCTGTGTGGCCCGTGTCTGGCCCTGGTGGGTGTGGTGAACCATAGCCCTGGTTCCTCAGCGGCGGCAGTGGCCTCTGCTTCCCTTCAGTGGGTGTGGGCGATAGTCTCCCACCACATTAGGACTGTGGGCCACCGTTCCCCGGCCTTTGTTGACGACCGGATCCGCGTCGCCCTGGGTATCCTTGACCCGACTGAAGGCCGTTCACCTGGCCCTCTCCCTGCTCGGACCCTCTCTCCTGGGTCCCGCAGCCGGTCGTCACATCGTCGGGGGGTTCCCCAGCTCCGTCCACGCTCTCGCTCGCCTCATCGCCCGTCCTCTACTGCCCCTCGTCGTCCTCCTGATCGCCTTGCCGCCACCCGTCGCCCTCGTCATGGTTCTCGCCCTGAGGCCGGGGTTAGCGGCTCTGCCCCTGTGCGCCCTCCCCTGGCCTCTATGGATAGGGGCTCTACTTCCTTCCGCCCGCTTCCCCAGCCCAGACGACATATCCTCTTCCGTTGTTCTCTCCGCGCGCGGGTGTTCATGCTGTAGCTGGCCCTCTGCTCCCTCCTCCTACACTGTCCAGGAGGGTCCACCAGGATGTAGTTGCTTCTCCTCCTCCTACTTCACCTGCTTCAGTGCCTAGTCTTCCTTCACGGTCTCGTCCCACGGTGGAGGTCCCTCCCTCCTCCGCCTCGGTGTCGGGCCGCCGTGTTATCTCAGCCCCGGGGATCCTTGCTCTGTTTCCCCCCGTGGCTCCTTCTGACCTCCTTTCACCCGACCAGCCTTCCCACTCCCGTCATCCTGCTCCTCCTCCTTCTTCTCTCCCTGACCTTCACTTACCGTCTCGCCAGGGGGGTACCCCTCCTCTTGGCTCGGTGGGGTTTAGCGAGGTTTCGGGATCCCCTTTCTCAGGGGCTGACGTGTCACTGGAAGAGGGGGATGGTGCTGTTGCCCCCTCGGGCGTTCGTGATCGGGGACGAGTCCCTCAGCGGCGACACGACCGTCATTGCTCGCCTTCCTTGGGCCGCGACGCTGCTGGTTCGTGTTGTGGGTCTCGCCCCTGCGGGCCGACCAATCTTGGGGGGGGGTCCTCTCTCTCGGATCGATTGTCGGCTATGCAGGGGTGAGTTGTGTCACGCATCGACGGGCGCTTGGAGTCGATGCAAGACTCCCTCTTATCGCGCTTCTTGGCGGTGACACACCCTCAGCGCCTCACCCTACCTACCCCTGCTACGGTCCCCCTCCCTTCTGCAGGCCTACGCTCTGGTCAGACTTCAGCCGCCGGGACATCCTTCAGGATGTTCATTCCCTGGCTGTGTTGACGGGACTGTCCTCCTATGGGACAGGTTTGTGCGACGACGGTATGCCTGGCTTGGCCATCATGCTCGGTCGCCCTCTCCCATTGGGGGCCTGGTTTGCTGAGGCCTTCGACTTCGCCAACCGATCCGTCGACGGCTCTCCTTCAGTCCCTCCCCCGGAGTCATCCCTGCTTTTGCCTCCTCTTGTGTCTGTCGGCGGGTTGGACGGCACGTTCTGGTCCTGGATGCGCGCACCCGTTCTTGAGCTTTGTTCTATTGCTGCCCCGTTCTTCTCTCACCCAGATATGTCCTCTGTCGACAAGGATTTTCCCTTGCGACGGTGGGTGACGAACTTATTATCTTGTCTTTTCGGTTCCCTCCAGACATCTGTTCACCACCTGCGGCTTCTCGAGGCGTTTGCACCAGGCGATCTTCGCGAGGGTTTGGACCGCGTTCGGTGGATCCACCTTCGGCTCGCGGTGTCTTTGGTTCCCGAGCTGAAGGCGGTTTTGTGCGTGGCAACTCGGCAACGCCGGACGGTACGGTTCTCGTTCTGCCGGACAGCCCCCTTGGATATTCGTCAGGGTTTGTTGTACTCTGCGCTATATACGTCGGGGCTTTTTTGCGCAGGATGCTTGGGAACGCTACGCTTCTCTGTCGGCGGACCCTGCTTACGACACGCAACGACGCGCTGTGTCATTGCGGACCCTGCTTATGACCCGCCCCGACGCGCTGTGTCGCGAGCGGGGTCTTCTCAGTCCCGTCCTTCTGCCGGTCCTCTTCGGGGTGCTGCTGCAAGTGCTGCCGCCATGCACGGGCGCAGGACAGGGACGTTGCAGGCCAGTGCGTCGGTTCCGCCTCGCACTTCTGTTTCCTGCCCCCTTTCATCCCCGCCGCGTTGGGGCTTGCCGGCCTTCCACTTCCGGCCGCCCTTCGACGGGGTCAGCCCCGCGACGGCCAGGGGTTGGGGTGGCCCGCCCTTTTCGACGAAGTTGCGGGGGGGTAGAGGAGGTCAACGTGGCGCTCATGACCGCAAGGACCGTACCGGGGGTAACTCCCCGTCACAACAATGTGTAGGTTCTCCGGGTCGGTCTCCTTGTTCTCCTTCTCACCTAGCCGCCCGGGTCGCTCCCCTCCTCTCGGGAGCTCCCACAGGTTGTTTTCGCCCTTGCGCCCCTCGATGGCCGCGAGGGACGTGGGGGCGGCAGATTGCGCGGAGGGGTCTAACCTGGAGATGGAAGTCCAGACCCCCACTCTGCTCTTGTCACCGACGCCGGCCCTTCTCTTCGGAGGTGGCCCACGTGTTCCCATCCATGCCCGAGCAGGGAATCGTCGAGGGGGTGGCCGCCGGTCACCCGGTTTTCCTCTCCCGTGTATTTCTGGTACCGAAGAAGAACTGCGACGCGATGCGACCGGTGGTGGATCTGTCGGCCCTCAACGGGCACATCATGCACACACGGTTTCGGATGCTTCCGGTACCCCAGGTATGCCTGGCCCTGCGCCCTCTGTCGTCGGTAGTGTCGCTGGGCCTCAAGGATGCGTCTTGGCTCGTTCCTCTCCGTCCTCGATTCCAGCGATTCTTGGCCGTTCAGACTTCCGATCGTGTGTTCCTGTTCGACTGACTTCCCTTCGGTCTCCACATCGCGCCGCAGATCTTCTCCACACTGGTAGAGCAGGCTCTGGATCCTCTCCTCAGGAGCGGGCTCCAGCTCCTGTTTTCCTTGGCCGATTGGTTGCTAGATTCCGGCGCCCTAGAACGGTGCGTACACGACACCCTCACGGTCGTTCACCACGTCACACAGTTCGGGTTCGCCATCGATGTTCCCCAGTCACGCTTGATCCCGTCGCGTGTCGTGCCGTGGGTCGGTCTCGAATGGGATTTGACCAGCGCTACGGTGACCCAGAGTCTGCCAAACGCGGTGAACCTTCGACGGAAGGTCTTCGCCGTGTTGCACTCGGTCTCCCGCCCGGGGAGGCTCTGGGACTCGTTAGTGGGTTCGCTGAATTGGGCCCCTCTGACCATTCCCTTAGGGAGTCTCAGGCTACGCCGCCTACTCCTCCTGGGCACCGAGGTGTTTCCGTTGACCCCTATGGATCGGCTCCGGCCGATCCCGCGTACCATTCGCAGACACTTCGGACACTGGGTTGCTCGGGGCACGCTCTCTGCGGCTGTGCCCTGGACCGCCCCCCCCGCCGACGATCGGGGTAGACACAGATGCGTCGAGCGAGGTAGGGTGGGGTTACCAGTCAAACCTGGGACATCAACATCACGGCAGATGGATGGGACACACACGCCTACACATACATGCCCTAGAACTGTTGGTTCCTTTGTTCTTCCTGAGGGACCACGCGCTGGCCCTTAGGGGAAAGTCGGTGGCCTTCGGGATGGACAGTCAGACAGCTGTCCACTGTATCCACAAGCAGGGGTCCTCCGGGTCATTGGCTCTGTTGGGGATCTCGGTGACGTTGTTCTTCCTCGCGAACCGTCACACCTTCTCCCTGCATGCCTCCTACCTGCCCGGGACTGCCAACCTGTGGGCGGACGCCCTGTCGAGAGGACAGGGCGTTCTTGTAGACTGGGCAATGCAACAGACTGTGTTCGACGACCTCGCGGCTTCCTGGGGTGTTCCGGAGGTCGACTTGTTCGCATCGTAGGAGACGCACAAGTTGCCTCAGTACCTATCCCTCCGGCCTCGCACTCCGGAGGGGGGTCCGGACGCTTTCATGGTAGACTGGTACAGGTGGCAGTCGATATTCATATTTCCGCCACCAGACGCACTGCTGATCTGCATTGTCCTTGCGAGGCTGCGGCTGTACCGCGGAAGAGTCTGGCTAATCGCGCCTCTGTGGCCGGCACAGGCTTGGTACGCCCAGTTGACGCGGTGGTGCCCGAGTCCGGTCCCTCTACCGGTGTCCGACTTCCACTTGAGCCAGGTTGGAGACCTGCGGACCTCGTTGGCCTTCGCATTGTGGATGTTCATGAGGCACGGTGGCTCCCAGTCCACGGACGGGACCTGCCTGACTTCCTGAAGCGTTCCTGGACGCCTTCGCCTTGGGGGACTTACGGGTCCCCCTGGAGGTTTTTTACTAGGTGGATACAGGACGCTCGCCAGACAGTTGGCTCTCCTTCCTTCGTCCTATGCTCCTGGTTTCACCTCTTCCGTACACGTCACTTTCACGTCGACGCTATCCGTACCCACTTGTCTGCCGTCCGGGGGGTCTTTGAGTCCGTCGCTGGGCTGGTCGTTCCGCCGCAGGCGCTGGCTTCCTTCATGACGGCTGCCTTCCGGGAACGACCGCCTCTGCGCCAGGTCCCTCCACAGTGGGATCGGGGGCGGGCTCTGGACCTTCTGGCTTCACCCACGTATACACGGGCTGCTACACCGGTTCCGTTGCTCGGGCGTACACTCTTCCTTGTCGCTCTGGCCACTGGGGATCGGGTGTCTGCACTAGCGGCATTGTCACGACCCCAGGACTGCGTGCGATTCTCCCCGTCCTTGCATGGCGTCACGTTAGCCCCCTCCCCTCATTTTGTTGCCAGGAATGAGAGGGAGACCCACGTTTTCCAGCCTTTCACCGTCCAAGCTTTACAGCGTGGGCATACTCGCCATGTGTTGTGCCCGGTGTCGGCCTTGCACTCCTCTGTTGCGTCTGTGGCGCCACCTTCGGGTACTGCTGTGTGGGTGTCTCCTCGGACAGGTGGGAGGCTCTCGCAGGTGCAGATAGGACGCCACATTTGTCGGACCATTCGTGCCAGTAACCCTGTTTGTAGGGGCTCTGCGCACGATGTTCGATCCTTTGCTGCCTCCTTCCGGTTCCTGCACAGTCGATCCTTACCTGGCATCGCCTCAGCGGTTTTGTGGTCTTCTATCAATTCCTTCATCTCCTCCTACCTCTCCATGTCCAGCGTTCGACCCCCTCGGCCGGTGATAGCTCTCGGGAGTCGTGTTTCCTAGGGCTCTGGCGAAGATACCTGGTCTTCCCCCCTTGTCCCTCTTTCTTTTACTTTGTTTTATTTGAAAAAGGTGGGGGGGGGGGGGGGGGAGTACGGGTTTGCAACACTTGATTGCAAGTTTGGGATTATGTATTATGTATACAGTACATAAGTGTTTTGCCACATTGAAAATTGTGTTTTGTTATTGTGTTCAATGTTTTTGTTGGTTTTTGAAGAAAAGGGATTTTGGGTACAGTACCTTTTTGGTTTAAGACAAGTCTATATTTTTGCATTACTATGAATGACGGGCACGTGTTAAAACTGTTCTTTTTAGCTACTCCTCAGTTTTTCACTCTTTTATTAAACTCTCTTGTTTAAATTATGTCTTTGTCTTTCATAATTTTGTTTTATGCATTGTTTTTTTTTGGTATGTTGGGCTTGGATGTCCTCCTCCTATTTGTTACGCAGCCTTGACGTTGGATTTGCCAAGACTACTAACAAATTGGGAGGTTTGACGTACCTCCCAACCTACCAAATAGGAAAACCTACTATTTGGTAGTAGTCTTGGAAAATCCAACGTACATAATACCCTCCCTCACGCCGGACCCCTGCCCATCCGCGTTCTTCTGCTGACGTGAGATGTGATAACAAGAGAGGGTCGCTCATGCGCACGTTCGACAGGGATCTGCACATGACGGAACACGGGATGGGCCTTAAGCGGTAACCCTGTACCCTGGAAAGAAGCAAACATCCATCCAGTTCCTAAAATAGGTGCCTCTTCAGATCCATCAAACTACAGACCAATAGCTATAACTTCCACTCTTGGTAAAGTCTTTGAAATTATATTAAATAATCACATAATTAAGCATCTTGAGAATAATAAATTAATCAGTGATAGGCAATATGGTTTTAGACGATGTCGATCAACTGCAGACATGCTTTGCCTTCTTACGCATCAAATCAACCAAGCTACAGACCAACATGGTGAAACACGTACAATAGCACTGGATATATCAAAGGCATTTGATAGAGTCTGGCATCAATCCTTATTGTCGAAGATGTCACACTACGGCCTTGCATCATTAGTTCCACTAATTTCTTCTTATCTTCATAACAGAAAAATATGTGTAATGGTAGATGGCCTTTATTCTCAATTTCACTCAATAAATGCTGGTGTTCCCCAGGGATCAGTTTTGGCCCCAATTCTGTTCCTCATTCATATCAATGATCTCATATCTACCACTCATAATCCAATACATTCCTACGCAGATGACTCAACACTCCACAGTTCCTTCACATTTACCAATTCTTTCACCCAACCCGATCTTATAAATTCAAAAATAAGCACTGCAATTTCTCTGAACCAGGACCTTTCTAGAATTAATGGATGGGGACAAAAGAATCTAGTTTCCTTTAATGCACAGAAAACCAAGTACATTCAATTTTCTAACCGAGAGAATCTAACTGACTCCCATATATTTTTTAATGATGTAAATATTCCCACTTCCCCTAGTATTGACATTCTCAGTGTAACATTAACTACTAACTTGAGCTGGACACATTATGTTAGAAGCATTGCTAAGAATGCCTCTAAAAAACTGGGACTCCTGTACAGAGTTCGAGAATTCTTCACTGACGAGCAGTTGGCTGTGATATATAAAAGTCATGTGCGTTCTCAGATGGATTACTGTTCACCTCTGTGGGGTGGAAGTGGAGTGGTTGCATTGAGGCAGTTGGACAAAATTCAAAATAAAGCTATTAGATTAATCAATAACCCTGCAATCACACAGGACCTTCCTACATTATCCATACGAAGAAACGTTGCATCTTTTGCATTATTCTACAGATATTTTCACAGCAATTGTTCCGAGGAACTTGCTTCAATTGTGCCGCCTCTCCACATCTTTCCCCGTAGAACTAGGGCAGCTGAGAGCGCCCATGAATTTACACTTTCTCCTCCACAATGCAGGACTTCTGCTTATCAGAATTCATTTATCCCCAGAGCTACTACTCTTTGGAATTCACTTCCCTCGAATTGCTTTCCACAAACTTACAATCTACAAATGTTTAAATCCAGTTGTTACAAACATTTTATGAATGGAGGATGCCTTTAGGCACATGGACCTTTTTGTTTTATCTGTGTTTTTCCTTCCTCCGTTCATTGTCTCTTAAAAAAAAAAAAAAAAAAAAAAACTAAGGTAAACGCCTTTTTCTTCTCTTCTTTGCTTTTTTCACCTTCGGTGGTAGTTTTGGTTAATGTACAACGTCTCCTAGAGCAAGATAAGGAGTAGACTCTAGACGTTTTCTTTTTTAACCGCGGTTGGAATGACGACATAGCAGTCAAAATAGACAAGTCGTCATTGCAATTAGGTTAATAGCCTTGACGTTGGATTTTCCAAGACTACTACCAAATAGTAGGTTTTCCTATTTGGTAGGTTGGGAGGTACGTCAAACCTCCCATTACTATGTTCTTCTCATAGTTCATTTTAACTTGCCTAATTATGTTAACATATCTATTCCTCTCCTGTTTATATTTATTCCGATTACTCTCAGTGTTCCTTCTTCTTAATCTAGCCCAAGCTGCATCACGCCTACCCAAAGCTCTTTTGCATTTCAAATTAAACCATTC
Source organism: Paralithodes platypus (assembly GCA_032716605.1). NCBI lineage: Eukaryota > Metazoa > Arthropoda > Malacostraca > Decapoda > Lithodidae > Paralithodes > Paralithodes platypus. The sequence continues at coordinate 84,547,843 of CM064513.1, read as the reverse complement.
TTTCTGCTTAGTAAAATCTCCAGTTTTATATCTTGGGACAAACAGATTGGTTCCTTCTCTATAAATTTCGAGGAACCTACTATATTTACCATGTACATCTTGTTCCTTCAAAATAAGATCCCAATCTACTCCCTCTAAATATCTTTTCAAGGATACATAATCAGCTTTACTATAATTTAGTATGTCATTTATATAGCTATTGACTAATCTATTGGCATTACTCGAGATCAACTTCCATTTCAGTAATATGTGATCACTTTTGCCTACAGGACATAGATAGTTTATATCACTAATTTCGTGAGGATCTTTTGTAAAACTCAGATCGAATTTAGGTTCGTTATTACCCCTCATTCTAGTATTCTCCTTCACATGTTGTCAAGTACATTCTCCGTAACCAACTCTAATAGCCGACTTCCCGAGGATCTCTGATTTGGCCCTGCATCTCCCGATTCCCAATCAACCTCACCACAGTTGAAATCTCCCACTAAGATCAATCTATTATTTCTTAAAAGCAATCTTCTCAACGACTGCATCATATCCTCGACAATCTCCTTAAACTCTAACTCCCTCCATGCTCTGGTCTTTGGTGGCATGTAAACTACTGCTATGTCTAGCTTTTTTCCTTCTATATCATTGAGTTCAACTACCATTATTTCTGCCTTGTCATTATTTAACTCTACTTACTTTGCTGTCATGGAGTTCTTAACTAATACTGCCACTCCACTTCCCCTTTTTCCCTTTCTATCACATCTATATACATTATATCCTTCACTAAACACTATATTGCTGTCAAAGTCGTGGTTCAGCTTTGTCTCCGTCAGACTATCTGTGGTTGATCCTTTCTTAATATATCATCTAACTCTACCTTTTTACTGTTTATTCCATCTATATTAGTGTAGTAGCACAGTATATTGGAATCCTCCTCCTTGTTTCTCTTCCCTCTCTGCCTCCTACCAGGTTCACACCCTTCTCCATCCCTTCCCTGACCCAACTCCACATTCCCTGCTAGTTCTATTCTCCCCCCCCCCCTCCACAATCTCCAGTACCCCCTCTCTCTCCCTCTTTTCCACCTTCTCCACCATGTCCTGACTCTCTCTCCAGTCCCCTGCTCCCTGCATTATCTCTTGCTCCGACTTGGTACTTGTCTCTCTGCCTCTTTCACTATCACTCCTCTTACTTTCGGTTCTTGGTGGCTCCTGATGTACCACTTCCTTAATTGCTCTTCCCACATTCTCCAAATTTTGTTCTTCTTTCTTCAGACAACTTTCCATTCTCTTCATCAGCCTTAGCTTGTAGTTCCCTTAACTGTTCTCGTTCTTCTACACTTAGGTCCTTTTTTACCCTTATATGCTTCAGCTCTGTCGAATTTAATTTCCAGCTTACATTGGCTACTGCTTCTGCCATTGACCTAGACTTAAGTTCTACTCTTAGTGGTCTCATCTCGCCCTTCTTATACTTTCCTAATCTTCTCACCTCCTCCACTTCTTTCACCCATCCATGACCATCATCTAAGCACTCCAGTATCCCCTCAACTTTCTTTTCATCACTTTTCTTTCTTGCCTTCATATCTGCCAGGTACTCTTCTACATCTCCAAAAATTATTAAACATTTACCTCTATCTATTGTCTCTCTCACTACCTTCTCTTTCTTTTTTAAAACTTGCACTACATTTTTTTCAAACTCTTTCTTTTCCTTTTCTCTCTCTTCCTTCTGCTCCTTCACAATTTTTTCAAGGGCTACCACCTTTGCACTCTCCACCCTCGTCTGCTAATTTTTTACCTCATTAATTACCCTGACTTCCTCACCCAGGTGGCCCTCATATTCCCTAAGCTGCGCCTTGAGTGCCGCGTTCTCCGCCACTAACTCATCCACCTTCGCCATCACGGCCTCTAGGCTGTCACTCACTGGCCTATCCACTCCGCCACTAGCACCACAAATCTCGGTCAAAGCCTCCAGTGAGTAGCAGTAGTAGCAATGAGAGTGAGATTGCAGAGGCTCCCCCCTCCCCCCCCCCCCCCCCCAACGAACCAAGCAGAGGCGGTCGCCTTCCCCACGACATAAATCAAGGTTACGGTCGAGATCTCCCAACAGACAGTCCCGGCACTCATCGGCAGAATCGTCCAGATCGACCAAACGCCGTCGTGAGGACCCTGTTACTGCCCCTATGAAGCCGGCCAGTACAGGGCGAAGTAGTAGCCGGAAGGATACCATACAGCCACCTCCGCCCTCTATCCCTACCTCCAGCACGCCCACAGTCCAGTCCGGCGACTCAGAGGTAGGGGCGGAGGACATAGAACCTAGTCCCAGTCATGAACAGTCATTGAGTGTACCGCAGGATTTCACATTTGCAATTCCAAAGTTAACACATGTACTACGTAAAGGCTTTTCGGTTGGACCAAGTCGAGTCTTAGCGGATCAGTATAGAGCTTTACCTTCAGGTTCAAATACTTTTGATGACTCTCAGGTAATTAAAGACTCACAGCCACCTGCGGCCCGCGACCGGGGGTGCTGGCGTCAATCTGAACCATGTCAACATAATGTTAGAATTAATCAGGTAACAGATAAGGAGTGTAATGACAGTGAAGTGTTACCCTCGTCAGTACCTGATTTAGTTTGGCCGCTGGGGGACCAAGCGCCGGAATCACAACAAGACATACCGGAAGTGCTTGAGTTACAGAGAGAGCCGGAGGAGGTGAACTTACCCTCAGCTCAACCAGGTATCATGTTTGAGGAGTCAGAAGCCAGTTCCCAATCTTCCAGGGGTTCTCACAGTAAGTGTGTTACCACAGATGAGATAAGTGGCATATTACATAGGGTTATGCAGCAGTACCATGTCTCTGCCTCCCCTGAATTCTCTCTAGTCAACCGGTAGCTCCCCCGAGTAGCTCCACGATAAGACCATTAGAGCCTTCAGGTTTTACCACCCCTAAGTCCTCTTTAGCTAATTTCATTATACCTCCGGCAACGACCATGGCTACCGGCACTACAGTGCCAGCTTCTATGACTACCACGAATGTTTGAGTAATTTCTGACATCACTCCTCCCCCCTTAGATAAGGCCCCACAGCGGAAAGGCCCTATGCCTCTCCTCTATGGGCCAGATTGTTCTTGGATTCAGGTACAACCATTGAGACCACACCTAGCACAACCTACTATTTCAGGGGATCTACCGGTTCCTAGTGAGTGGACTATTGAAATCAACAAGAGTAGAAAACTCAGAGCTAAGGACGAGGTAGGGAGATTACTGGACGTTTCTATTAAGGCCATACCTAGTACATATAATGCTGATTTCTTTGTGTTTTCAGCAGCCCCGGCAGTACCGCCGGCCTCATCTGCACGACTCTTTGCAGACTGGTCCAAAGCTGATGGCGTTAATGACATCAAAGCTTTGAATGCACTCACGCCGGAACTGGCTACAGTTCTGGTACTAGATCAGTCACACACACCAGTTCTGCAGATGGGGCAGATAGGTCTAGGCCCTTGGATAGACTGGGAATCAGAGGCACAGGTATTTGCTTCTACCATTACATCTAAATCCTCCCATCAGGTCCCTCAAAAAACACATGCTTGGTTCTCGTTACCTGTAAATAAGGCAGAGGGGGTGTCGCCGGCCTTGATCGCTTTCTTGGCAGCACCCAAACTGGCACTTCACCAATTAGATGACCCCTTTTTGTACCCCGCCCCCAGCCCATCTGGATAGAGACTTTAAGTTAAGGAACAAAGCTTTCAGATTGTTTTCCCAATACCTTGTCTGTCGCCAGGTTACTGTCTCCCTCGCTAGAACTATTTCGGCCATTGCGGACCAAAATGTTAGAAAAGCCACAGAACTGTCACGTAGGATTTTATTACAGAATTCCATACAATCCCTGGGTGACATTTGAATAGCAATCATGGAGGCGGTTAGGGCCCGCCAGGATCTAAGGGTGTATTTGGTAAAGAAGTTGCCGGAAGATATTGGTCGCCGGGTAACTCTTTCCCCAGTCTTAATGGCTAAACAGTCCTTTTGGGATCCCAGGCCTCCTCCACAGCAAGGAGGTAATCAGCACAAGCCCAAACAAGGTAAATACTCAGGTTATAGAGGTAAGTCACACCCCAAACCAAGTCAGGGACAGACGTCAGCCAAGACTAGCCAACCGTCTGACCAACCCACCACCCCACCACCCCCTCCAAAAAACTAGCCAACCAGACTCTCTGTCTCCCAGTGCCGTGCTTAGGCATGTCGGATTCCAGAGTTGCTCTACCGGACAGACCCAGTTTGTACACCGGGTCGTTCCAGGTATGCCACAGAGCCTGGCCCAAGCGAACTTGGGCCAGAACTATAGTAAGCAAAGGAATCACCTGGCGGTGGATCCGGCAACCTCGACTGCGTCAGGCGCTAGAACACAACAATGTTTCACAGGAGGTGGAGGCCCTGGTCCAGGAAATGATCTCAAAGATGGTCATTGTCCCGGTAGAACCAACCTGCCCAGTATTCACCTCCAGACTGTTGTTAGTGCCAAAGAGGGACAGTGTGCAGATGCGACCAGTAGTGGATCTCTCGCGTCTGAACACTTTCATCATAAATTCACCCTTCAGGATGCTTACAGTACACCAAATCAGGCTTACACTTCTGCCGCATGGTTGGATATGCTTATTAGACCTCAAAGACGCCTATTGGCATGTCCCCATCAACAAAAGGTTTCAAAAGTTCCTCGCCTTGAGGATCAGGCAAGAGACTTATGTCTTTCAGAAACTGCCTTTCGGTTTGAACCTGGCACCGAGAATTTTCACAAAATTAGTCCGGCAAGCCCTTCTGCCATTGTTGGCCCAGGGCATAATGGTGTTGTGGTATCTATGCCGGTGTTGGGGCCGAGGCCGCCACTATAACTAGAATAAGATGTGGCTGGGGAAAGTTCAGATAACTGTTCTCACCACTTACTATGGGAAGACTCCCTCTTCCCTTGAAGGGAAGTTTTACGCTTCATGTGTTGGAAGCGCAATGACATATGCTTCAGAAACGTGGCCTGTCAAAGCGGATGATATCAACAGAATGGAACGGAATGAGATGAGAATGCTGAGATGGATGTGTGGTGCCAAACTGCAAGATAGGATATTTATTGAAGAGTTGAGGAAATGGTTAGGTATCAAGAGTATTAGTGATGAGATGCGCACTAGTAGGCATGGATGGTTTGGGCATGTAGAGAGGATGAACTAAGATAAGTGAAAAGATGCAAGTCTGTGAATGTGGAGGGAGCTGCATCTAGGGGTAGACCATGAAAGATGTGAGATCAGACCTTATGGTCTGATCTTGAATCGAAAAACCTGATAAATGAGGCAGCTTTGAACAAGGCTGCCTGGAGCGCCGCCATTAGGACGTGAGACCAGAACTGCAATTTGTGTGGAGCACTCGGTCTTTAAATTTATGTATGTATGTACAGTATATGTATCACAGATAATACTAGCAATACGATGAAATCTTTGAACCCTTTCGCGCACAAGGACACAATTTGCCGGCTTTACTGGTGTGGTAAACTATCAATGGAAGTTAAATATTACTAAGCTATAATGAATCAAATAAAATCAATCTAAATGAATACTCTATATCTAAATTGAATTCAATCTGAAACAAGCTAATTTATATCCAAAGGTCTCACATAATAAATGTATATAATTATAGGGTAAGGTTATAAGGGTTAATATTAGCCAGGAATTAACTCACCAATAGTTCCACGTGGCAATGAGGCAAGGGAGAACGTTTTACCCAATATGGCGGTGGACAATGGGGAACGAGACTTCGGTCCCAAGACACGAGTCAAGTTAAAGAAAGAATAAATGATTACATGGGAATGGATATGAATAATATGCTTATCTATCAGTCAGTCATGATGTCGATGAGAGCGTCGTGATGGTGTAGTTGTGTGTATTGCTGTATGTGTATTGTGATTAGAGGCACAAAAGCACGATCAACTGAGGGCGGAAAATTAGATGTTAACTGGTTGGTGTTCGTGAAGGCTCTGGCGTACCTCAAAAGCACACCTTGCTGCCTTGGCAAACCGCCAGGAGCCCAAATTATCGTACCGCATTTAGGTTGCTCTATACGATAAATTATATTAATATATACGATAAATTCATATATACTACATAAGACCATGGCAATATTGCTTAATAGCATATTAGGCCTTTTATAACTTAACTTATTTACAATCTTATAATATACGATCTACTCGTCCTACGTCGTGCTGTAGGAGAGATCGTGACGTCACAGAGACATACAAGATCACAAAAGAGTCATATTCTATCGTATTTATACGATACACTCCCCCCACAAAAAAGACCTGAACCCCACCTTAAACCTAAAGTTGCCCAGAGGCTATCTTCTGACGCCACAAGTCGACAGCGCCAGCAGCAGCGCGTCTGGGACGCGTCCCGGTCCGAGAATGATCACCATCAGTATGAGGTGAGTCGTTCCTTTGAGAATCCTCGGACCCAGCAATAACAGGTGAAGCCTCAGATTGCAATGCGGAATCGAGCTCCAAAGCGTACAAACGTGCGATAGGACGAACAGTAGTTCCAGTGGCTGTCTTTAATAGCGCCACCCGCTCTACAGAGTCTGCCCCTTGTATACCTCCAATACGCGGCCTAATTTCCAGTATAAACGAGGACTATCTTCTTTAATTAAAACAACGTCACCAACTGTAGGGGCCGTTGGTCTACCAGAGGGAGTAACACTCCTTTCCCTCAATGCTAGCAGATATTCACTAATCCACCGTTTCCTAAAATCCTCGATTATCCTGGATATATACTGGTATCTCTTAGACACCGCTACCGCAGAGTACAACGAGGGATCCTCTAACTCTACTATGGACTGAAAATCAGATGGAAACGCAGTCAATGGTTTTCCATATAGCAAGTGAGCTGGCGTTAATGGTAGTGGTTCTTGCAGGTCGGTGTACACATATGTAAGCGGGCGATCATTCACGACTGCCTCTATCTCTGTGAGGACTGTCGTCAACTCACTCTTCTTTAATAGAGCACGTCCTACAACCGCTCTTAGTCCTGACTTTACTATGCCGACACACCGTTCCCACATGCCACCAAACCAAGGTGCCTTAACTGGAATGAACCTCCATTCGCACTTCTTCTCTCCCAAAAAAGTGATGATAGTAGGATCACTACTCATATCCTTTAGATATTTTGATGCTTGGACATAAGTGGGAGCATTGTCGCTAAGAATGAGTTGAGGGAATGAACGACGGGCACAAAACCGTCTAAACGCCAGCATAAATTCTTCGCTAGACATATTATCACATAGTTCTAGGTGTACCGCTCGAGACGTCGCACAGGTAAACAATAATATATAAACCTTCTCATGCTCCCTCGTCTTCAATGCCCCTGTGTAATCTAATCCTACCGCTTGGAAAGGTTCTACGTGCTTTACACGGCATTCAGGTAGAGGTGGAGCTGGTCCAGTTGCATATGGTTTACCCTTTAGTCTCTGGCATATTACACACTTTCTCACTACGCGTCGAGCTACTTGTCGAACTCTGGGTATCCACCATGTGAGACGTAAATTTGATATAATATGACATACCCCGTAGTGTTTTACTTCCCTATGTGCACGTATGATCAATAGATCAGTAACGTGATGTCTTGTTGGCATAAGTATAGGTCGGTTTGTGCCGTCTGGTACACCCGACCACTTCAGGCGACCCTCACACCTGATGAGGCCATTGTCTAGGTGCAACCTTAGTTGACGCACTATATTAGGCATTAATGTCTTATTCGAGCCTTTCAAGGATTCTAATTCATTGGAAAAGGTTTCTACTTGAACCCATTTGATCAAAGTTACTTCAGCTGCTTTAAATTCACGAGCATCAATGTTGTGACCCCTGTTGCAGAGTTGGCCCGTTACTTTAAGCTTAAGATTGGATACATATCGCAACACCCAAGCTACAACTCTGACTAGTTTATTATAGTCACCGAATCTTGCCCACTTTATGATAGGACCCGGTGGCTCATTTGGTTGGGCTGTAACTGCCACTGTTTCCAGTGGCAGAAGTCCCTCACCAACAGCATGCCATATCGTCCATTCACTTTCATGGAGCAGCCACTTTGGACCATGCCACCACAATTCGGACTTCATTAACTGGCTAGCCGTTATACCCCTAGTTATGAGATCACTAGGGTTTTCCTTTGTATTTACATAATGATAAGCAACGTCTGGCAAAAGGGCTCTAATCTCATCTACCCTATTCCGCACATAAACTGGCAGAGACTTCTTGCTATGTATCCAGTTGAGTGCGACCTGACTATCGCACCATACGTGAACGATTTCAATATTTAATTCGCTCTCGTATGCTGCGCGTACATGTTGCACCAGACGTGCTAATAGCAGCATGGCAGTCAATTCCATTTTAGGGATAGTTACCTTCTTAACCGGGGCTACTTTGGCCCGGGCTGTAACTAAATGTGCCCCAAATGAAGTAACAACATATATGGCTACCCCGTATGCCGTGGCGCTAGCATCGCAAAACGTGTGTAATGTAACGTCACCGAACGCCGCCACTTTACGAGGTATAGGTTTAGTACATAGGATGGCATATTCATTCAACAACAATGTCCCTTGGTCATTCAGGTCCTCGGGCAAACTGTCATCCCATCCTATTTTACGTCTCCAAACTTCCTGCATTAGAATCCTAGCTCTTATGGTAACAGGTAATGCTAGACCCAAAGGATCAAAAAATTGCGCAACTTTGCTCAACAGACTTCTTTTTGTGTGCGCTCCTGTCTGCTGAGCAAAAGACCTTGTTTGAAAAGTTAGTATGTCATGTTTAGGTTGCCAGATCATCCCCAAATTTCTGGACTTTTCCTGGTTAAGAGATGCCGTACCATCCACCTGTATTAAACTCTGAAGATCTTCACTATTAGTAACCCACTCGCGGAGAAATAGATGTGCATCCGCAAACAATCTGCGTGCTTGCCAGTATGCATACAACAAATCATCTTGACTATCGCTAGTACCCTGCAAATTGTCAATGTATAATCCGCGAGATAGTTTACTTGTGTCCTCATGAGTGTCAGCTAGATGTTTTCTGATTGTGGCATTTAACAAAAACTGCGAGCAAGTGGCCCCAAAGAGTACAACCCGAAAACGGTATATTATGATGGGACTTTCAGAGTCGCTAATGTCGCCGAACCAAAGAAAGCGGGTAACATCTCTATCTTCCTCCTTTAGCTTGACCATCAAGAATGCTTTCTCGATGTCACTGGTATAGGCGTACTTTCCCAGCCTAAACCCGCAATAGATGTTGGGACAGGTCCGACACCATGGACGGACCTGTCAACAGGCAGTCATTCAGACTGGGTTGTTGACCTTGGTGGGCAGAACAGTCATACACCACCCGTATTGGTGTGGTGACGCTGTCTTTCTTTACCCCATGATGGGCCAGATAGTGAACCCTACCCTTCTTACACGGTTCCTTGACATCGACTCTCTCAATAAAACCCCTATCCTCATAACTCCGAAATACATCGTCATACGCCTGGCGCGTGCTCGGTTCGTTAGACAATTTCCGCTGCAATGCGCGCAAGCGACCTAATGCCAAACCATAGTTGGTAGGCAGGCTTATCTCACTGTTCTTCCAAGGTAAACTAACTTTATATTGCTTGTCTGAGGCACAGTAGCACACAGACTCGTCAAACCTTTGTAGCGCAACTTCCGAGTCATAATCAGTCTCCATAGGATTAATGCCTATGTGATCCAATCTCCACAGTCGTTCCAGGTCGAACTCGGCAGCCATCTTAGGGTCACTAGGTTGGGAATCCTCCCTTCCCAACTCCTCTGCCGCGGTTACATTGACTCTATATATCGAGACCGTGTCGACCAGGACCTTTGACTGTGTAGTATGCACCTTTCCGCTCATGCAGTATCCAAATTTAGTGGGGATTAAAATTACACCACACATCTTTTTAAATCCAGGGTATACTACTTCATAATAATGATCCACACCAAGTAGAACATGCACCTCACTCTGATTTCCCATGGGATCTGACAAGTTAACCCCTTTGCTACGTAATGCGTGTTCCACCTTCTTCACACCCACAGATACATATTCTGGTAGGGTGTCTACTACGATACAAGTCATAAAGTACCGGTTTTTACGATAAAAATATGAAATCTCCGCTATCTCGTAGTCTTGTTTATCAGTAACCCTGTGAAGCCCTGTAATCGAAGAGTCTCAGCCCCCACGATTCGGTGCTTCAGTCCCACTAGTACGGACCTCTTTATAAAGGAACGTTGAGATCCTTGATCTAGAAGTACCCGACAAACTTTGTTACTGTCATTACCTTCCATGGGAATCTGTATTGTGGGCAATATAGTGGTGTCTTGCGTGCTACCTAGTGCCACAGTTGTAGTACCCTCATTTTTGACGTCTTTGACTTTATCTGCAGTAGGACACAACTTATCAAAGTGATGTCCTTTGCAGTGGCGACAGGGCCTTAAGTATGTAGCAGTACATTGTCCCTGCTTACCATGTTCTTTACTTAGACAACCTACACATAGCTTCAATCTTTTCGCCTGTGCTAGTTTTGTCTCATTTGTTGGGTATTTTATGCAGAAACTCCATTTATGTTTGTTGTTACATAGCTTACATAGAATCTGAGCAGGTTTCTTATACACACCCTCTTTCTTTACTTTAGTCCCCACTGTCATGCTTACTGTTCCCCTCTTCTCCACATTCTCACTCCCTCCCGACTCATACATTCTCCCTTTGTTCAACTGTAGATTATTGATCTCCTTACTGAACTGAGTTTTGAACTCTCCCAGCTCAAATGATCTTACCTTATCAAGTATGCCATAGGAAGCTTCTGACGCAAGATAATGACTATCATTTCCTGCGTGGTAAGCCCTAGGGTGTCTAGCGATCGAGTATGGCAATCCATATTTGCCCTGAAGTTTGTCAACTCATCAACCTTATACTGTGGTTCTGCGAGCCCCAACAAGGCAACGACATGGGCCATCTTCAACTGCTCTCTATCCCCGTATGTGGACTCTAATAAGTGTACCGCTTCAAGATAACTACCACCCACTACTGCAAACCCTCTATTAAATGTAAGGCCTCTCCTTCCATTTGTCCCTTCAGATAGTGAAACTTGCGGACATTATCCAAAGAGGATTCATGAACCGTAGATCGAAATACGTCCCAGAAAGCTAACCACTCGGTTAACTTGCCCCCAAATGTAGGAAGATTGAGCTTTGGGAGGTGTACAGTATGTTTTGGGTCAGCCCTTCTATGGGCCTCATTATCGCCTCCCTTCTTACTTGCGACAGCACGCTGTAATAGGTACTTCGCTCTAAAGACAGGTTCGTCATAGAGGGCGCGATTATCACACTCTGTAACAATCTCTTCCTCCTCTGTCATGGCAGCCACAATCACCTCACTCAGAGCCGTAATACGACCGTGGGTAACCTGGACGTTTTCTAATCTAGCCTCCAATTCCTCTAGTTCAGCAGTAGTGATGAAAGTGTTGACGTCCACTATTAGCCTATTCATTACTCCCCGAAGTCCCACCCTTTGATTTTTAGGGGCTTTGTTCAGCACCCCACCAGACGGTGTCTCTTTTTGGTCTTTATCCATTTTGCATGTGAGCCTATAGGCTATGTATCTAAATATCACGTTACAAAAACAACGGCCAAATAATAGGCTACTTAAGAGACGCCAACCGGCGGACTTCTATGTTATGGAGAAAAAATAGTACACTATATAGCAATACCTACTAATGGATCATATTGAACAAGAAAAAATGTTAGGTCAGGTCATATGTCACAGGAAGTCTGAAACTGAAAAGAACATTACTGGGGAAAGATGATGGGTGGGAAGCAGGACTTAGGCAGGCGCAATGACACAACCCCGGCGTCCCTCTCTAGCCAACGCTTCGTTAGCCCTACAATTTTGTTATATAGGACTTGATTGGTGTCTAAGTCGAGGTGGACACCATCCTGGTCGAGGTCTCGGATGCTGAGTGTTATGGAAACAAAGCGGTGCTTCGTTTCTATTAACCGACACCTCAGGGCGCGGTTAACAGAATTTTTTATAGCCTGAAATTCCGCAGCTGAGAACCCCCGGACTTTCGTCCGGCTCTCAATTGCCACGATCTTGCAGCTTCCTCCGGACTCACGCTCCAGATCCAGCGCCACCTCTTAATTGCGTCAGCTAACTCGCGGGGCACTGTACCGGGGCGTATATCATTGCCGCCTATAAACAAAAAGATCATATGTGGCCTAAACAGTACCACTTGCCCCCACTGGGGGGAGGCTTTCAGGGTGTCAACGGTTGCACCCGGTACCCCGAAGAAGTTCAGCTGCAAAGTTCTTTCCCCCTCTGACGCCCTATACGACTCAGTACCTCCGTCAGCTGCCCTTAGCCTAGTGGCATAAGAATGTCCCACTATGGCTATTCGCTGAGGTACCGGCGCCTGAGGTACAGGAAGATAGCCAAGCCCTACCCCTCCGGGGTCCTTGCTCCTGCATCCCTGGGCTAATCCCTTGCTCATTGCCTAAGATCCCTTACTGGTAGCTAGTTCCCGGGTCTGGGCACCAATGTGGCAAACTATCAATGGAAGTTAAATATTACTAAGCTATAATGAATCAAATAAAATCAATATAAATGAATACTCTATATCTAAATTGAATTCAATCTGAAACAAGCTAATTTATATCCAAAGGTCTCACATAATAAATGTATATAATTATAGGGTAAGGTTATAAGGGTTAATATTAGCCAGGAATTAACTCACCAATAGTTCCACGAGGCTAAGAGGCAAGGAGAACGTTTTACCCAATATGGTGGTGGACAATGGGGAACGAGACTTCGGTCCCGAGACACGAGTCAAGTTAAAGAAAGAATAAATGATTACATGGGAATGGACATGAATATTATGCTTATCTATCAGTCAGTCATGATGTCGATGAGAGCGTCGTGATGGTGTAGCTGTGTGTATTGCTGTATGTGTATTGTGTGATTAGAGGCACAAAAGCACGATCAACTGAGGGCGGAAAATTAGATGTTAACTGGTTGGTGTTCGTGAAGGCTCTGACGTACCTCAAAAGCACACCTTGCTGCCTTGGCAAACCGCCAGGAGCCCAAATTATCGTACCGCTTTTAGGTTGCTCTATACGATAAATTATATTAATATATACGATAAATTCATATATACTACATAAGACCATGGCAATATTGCTTAATAGCATATTAGGCCTTTTATAACTTAACTTATTTACAATCTTATAATATACGATCTACTCGTCCTACATCGTGCTGTAGGAGAGATCGTGACGTCACAGAGACATACAAGATCACAAAAGAGTCATAGTCTATCGTATTTATACGATAAATATAAAGGCTTCCTATAGCCATGTGCCACAACAGTAAATACCATCTTACCTAGTCCCCATATCGATTGAGAGCTCAAATAAGTCCCTAAGACTCGAGATCCCTACTGTCTACAGGGTCCAGAACTGAGCCTATAAATCTAGCTCCCGCCCCCAGTCAAATCAGTTGAAAGCTAGACACCAACCAGTGGTCACTACCCTGCAGTTAACCTCTAGCTCTGCCCTTGTGTTATTCCGGAGTTGAGAGATTCCAGATTTGGCAGACTCCGTGGCAGAGAAGACTAATAGAAGCATCTGTCCATGTACAAGTCCTAACGTGCACCTTATAACCTTCACACAAATTCGTGGGTATATAAGTGTGTAGCCAGCAACGATCGTCAAGAGATCCGACTTGAGAACTTCCTACATTTCGGACCACCTGGACGGCCGAGGAACCAGTCGTTAGCCCCCAACATCACCGGAAGCAAGATAACCAGGACCAGATCTGCAAATAATATTCAAGATTCATGTTGCTAGTACTAAGTGTTATATTACTAGTTTGACACTCGCTTATTAACTTTCTATAAAGTGGCTAAAACCTTGCCCAGTGTAACTCATATTTAACCATTCCATTTGGGACGTACTAAGCGGTCAGTGCTCATTAATTAACAGGCGACATTTTTCGTAATTACCTTATTCAGATATTAAAACTCTAGTGATATCTAACGTTCGCCCACTGATTTGTGTTCTATGTATTTCTGCCATAAGAATATAAAACTTAGATCAGTACCCCCATGAGGTTACTAGAGATTCCGTGTTCTACAATATATGCGTGTCTAATCCTAACTGTGAGCTGCTACTTGGGCACGCGACCAGCCAGTAAGAGATCAAATCAGTGAAATTGAATTACATGAATACATTGAGGTCTTCCAGTAAAATAAAACTTGCTAATTAAACCCGTGATCAGAAGAGTATACCTGAACGTTGGAAGTGGGAGACTAGGCTCCATCCAGATCCGCTAATGCTAGCAGTTCCCTTCTATTATTTGTTTTGTGCGAGAATTACTATTTTTCCATGCTCTTTATTTACTTACTTCAATAAACTTGAACGTGTGTCGTGTTACCGTGTGTTTATTTTGTGTTCTCTATTCCTCATACCTTGTATTGTGCATGCAGCCTTATATACCCAGTCAATTAGAACTCACATTACCCAAGTTAAACCTGTAGAAAAACAGGGCATAACATTGGCGGCAGCGGTGGTTCTTGATTCGGATAAAAGGTTGCATTACATTGCAAGTTTGGAACAGCCAGAAAACGAGAACATCATGGCGCACCGTTCTCACGTTCCCATCCCACATTATGATGAGGAAACTTATGAGATCGAAACATTCATGGACATAGTGAAACCCGTACTTGACCTAGCTTATACCACGGACGCACAAAAAATAGCCGTAACATTAACGCACCTGGGAAAAGCCGTTTCCCTGGTTGCCTATCAAGTGCACCCTGATCTCACCTGGGACGAATTTCGCCCAATAGTGATAGAAGCCATTAAGCCTTCGTTTGGCGTTTTCGTGGCCCACACCCGTATCCAAAACACTAAGTTCGAAGGCGATGTAGATGCCACAGCGAATAAGATTGCCCAACACATAAACATTTCTTTCCCCACGTTGACCAGAGTCCAACAAGAACAACAAATTCTGGTCAACCTTGTGTCGATATTGCCCTCAGCAGTAAAAGACCATTTCCGAGTGCACGATTTCGTCGGATACAGAAAAGATCTCATCACGATCCGACGTATTTTGGCCGTGCGCACAGAAGCACCCACCCAAATCGCTGCAATCAAGAGGTTTCCCACGCGCCCGCAGCAAACCAACCACCAAAACCCCAAGAATGCCTACCCAGCCTCATCCTTCAACAACAGACCCACCTACCCTTCCGGCAAGCCCCAACCCAGTAGACCCCGGTTCTAACCGTCCCAGCCACGCAGAATCTTCAACCGGAACAGCAACTACAACACCTACCAAAGTAAAAACCCTACCTTAGTCATTATCAACCCCTATGATTTCCCTGCCTGTAATGCTCAGTGTGCCCTCCACCAAATTTGTGACTCTGCCAAACCTCGCCCCTCTACTCCTCGCATTTCTGTAAATGAAGAGGAGTGAGGACAAGAGGAAGAAATAGCCCCCCCCTATCATGACCTCAGACGATACCGAGGAAACCCTGGAGGAGGTAGATACCGACCCCCAGGATTTTTAAAGTATCCCCCGCCCACGATGGGCGCGGCGGGGGACGCCATAACTAGTCGCACTGCCCCCATTTATTACATGGCCAAAATCAAGGACATTCCTGTCCGCTTGCTAATCGACACGGGAGCTGCCAAGTCATGTTTGTTCAAATCTTACTATGAAAAACATCCCCGACTATTTGGCCCTTTGTTAAACACCAAAACAGAACTAATCTCAGCTGCTGATACTTACTTAAATCTCCTAGGAGACACTTTACCCCTATCAGTAACCACTCCTGACCCCCATGCTCGTTGTTATCACACATTCACAGTATTTTCCTCCAACTGTAAACATTATGATGGTTTCCTTGGACTTGACCTCCTTCAAAAACTCCAGGCCCAGATTGACTGCGGCCAAAGGCTGATCTCATTCAAAAACAAATTCCAGCCCAAAGCCTCTGACAAACCAATCACGCAGAAACCCATTCCCAAAAAGAAAAGACAACCTCCCCCTCAACAAACCCTGAGTCAGGGTTACCAAGTTGCAGCTAGCACTAAGTTGACTCCTAAAACCTCCCCTTGCCCCGAGATCTCTCAAAACCTCACTCAATTCAGTAAAAAAATGCCTCAACAAACGAAAGAAGACAAGTCCAAGCAACTCCCTCTCGGTAACCCCCTCAATTCTCGTAACTCTGTCCAGAATAAATCCTCCCATGTTTTCAGGACAGACTCTGATATATGTAACCATAATTCTATCCAATATTTATGTACACGTTTCCAGAGAAAATGCCGACCGATGTACCCAACAATGTTTTTCCCATGCCCCCAGAAATGTTCAAATGCCCCACAACCAACACCATTTCCCTTGTGACAGTTTTCTGTCAGTAGCTCCTTTTTCCCCCCACACAATTCACACCCCTAGAAAATTTCACAACCCCACACTTGACTCGCCCTCTCATGACCAACAAACTCACCAGTCCCACATAACCTGTAACCAGACCGTTACTGCCACCAAAAAAATTCCCCACCTTCGTCCTGTTAACAACCCCAAATCAATACACCAGTCCTACACCAATAACCCATGTTCTACACCTAACTTTTTCCCCACCAACCCTCCGCAGTCCCCCCAGCAAATCCCGTTTTCTAACTCGCTCACCTCTCACCCCTCTGAACCGCCCGCACGCGCCGTTAATCCCCCCCTCACGCGTGCCGTCCGAGGGACACAACCATGTTCCCACCATGCCCCCAGAAATGCCCAGCTATTCCACCACCACCCCAATCCCCCTTATGACAGTTTTTCGTCAGTAGCTCCCTTCCACCCCCACACAATTCACACCCCTAGAAAACTTCACAACCCCACACTTGACTCGCCCTCTCATGACAAACATAACCACCAAACCCACATAAACCCCAAACACACCGTTACTGCCACCGACAACGCACCCCCCACCAACCCTCCGCAGTCCCTCCAACAAATCCCGTTTTCTAACCCCCTCACACCGCGCCCCACTGATCCTCTCACATGCGCCGTTAATCCCCCCCTCACGCGTGACCCCCACCAAAGTGACCTTGCCCCCCTTATAAGTACCAAGCACCTGCTCGCCAGTGAATCCCCCACCATCATTAGCCCAGCGGTAGTTCAGGATAAATGCCAAATTCCCCCCCACCATCAAAAATGGGTGAACCTGCGGCCCATACCCCAAACTCACATGATATTTTCCCCCACTAACACGTCCCCCAACCCCCATCGTTGCCTCTTACAACCCGCCATCATTTCCGCTCGCATCAACCACATTCTCGTGGCAAATATCTCAGAGGAACCCCTGACTTTTCCAAAAGGTCTCATTATAGGAGACCTCGAAACTTTCGATGACCTCCCCATACATTGTAACGACACCCCTACCAGCCTCCAATTGCCCCCTCTTCCGGAGACACTATCTGACCACCAAAAGAACGGCATGTACGACCTACTGCTGGAATTCAGTGACGTGTTTGCCCAACAACCCACCGAAATCGGACAGATTGATGTAGAACAACACATCATTAACACCACAGGCCCCCCCATACGACAACCATCCCGTAGAAAGAACCCCATACAACGTCAGGAAGAGGAACGCCAAGTCCAGGAAATGTTAGAGGCCGGGATTGCCACCCCGTCCATTAGCCCCTGGTCTTCCCCTGTTGTCTTAGTAAAAAAGAAAGATGGGACAACCCGTTTTTGCGTCGATTACAGGAGGTTAAATGACATAACCATTAAAGATGCTACGCCCTTACCCCGAATAGACGATTCCCTTGACTCCCTATACGGATCCAAATGGTTCACTACCCTCGACTTGCAAGCAGGGTATTGGCAAGTGCCTATCAAGGCCGAGGACCAAAAGAAAACAGCATTTTCCACTAGTGGTGGCCATCACTATGAATTTAACGTCCTACCTTTTGGCCTCTGTAACGGACCCGCCACTTTCTCCCGTTTGATGGAAACGGTATTACATGGCCTAACCTGGGAAACCTGCCTAGCCTATCTGGACGATATTATTGTGTACTCTCCAACCTGGGAAGAACACCTCCTCAGGTTGAGACAAGTCCTTCAAAGAATCCGAGCCGCCGGGTTGAAATTAAAACCCTCAAAGTGCGTGATTGCCCGGAATAAGGTAGATTTTTTCGGACACGTGATATCTGAACATGGTATTGCGCCAGACCCAAAGAAACTTCAAGCCATACAAAACCAAACCCCACCCACCACTGTTAAAGGAATACGTTCGTTTCTAGGTTTAGCCACATACTACAGATGTTTCGTCCCCCACTTTGCCACCATAGCCAGACCCCTCCACCAACTTACCCACAAAGACACCCCGTTCGCCTGGACACCTGAAAGAGACCTCGCGTTTAACACTTTGAAGCAAAAGCTAATCCAAGCCCCTATTGCCGTTTTCCCTGACTACCAGAAACCTTTCCGTCTTTATACCGACGTATCTCTGTACGCCATAGGTGCAGTTTTAGCTCAATTCAGAGATGGAAAGGAACATGTGATAGCGTATGCCAGCTCCACCCTCACCCCACCCCAACAGAATTACGCAGCCACCAAGAGAGAGTGCTTAGGGATCATTTGGGCACTCAGCCACTTCCGGTCATTTGTGTTGGGCGCAAAACTCGAAATAATTACCGACCATCAATCTTTACAATGGCTGCGTAGGTGCGAAACCAACTCAGCCATTTTGGTACGTTGGAGGGAGACACTAGAGGACTACGACTTTACCATACAATATCGTCCCGGCAAACTCCATACTAATGCAGACGCCCTGTCACGTTTGCCAGTACCAAAAGACCCACCCACCAACCTAGCCGCCTTACAAAACACTCAATTGGTATCTACCCCCAGCCCCCTCCCTAATTAAATCTTGGGAAGCACGAATCAGACCCCCCTGGATACCGTTAAATGTCTTCAGGAGACTGACTCGCTGGGGAGATCAACTTGCCACAGACACTGGTCACATAATCTTGGACCCCACCATAGCCCACGACTACATGATTGCCATTCACGAGGGAAACGGCATACACCTTGGACAAAAGAAAATGTTAAAGATCTTCACAGACCAATACTGGACCCCCAACCCCTCCAAAATTGCACAACGAGTGACAGAATCCTGCAAACCGTGTTTATTGGGAAAGGATAGATCATGCACCCCAGGCCCAGCTGGTACCATTTCTGCCAACAAACCGTTCCAAGTCCTATCCCTCGACATCATGGGCCCGTTCCCTTCTTACGCTGGCAACCGCTATATCGTCACATTTGTAGACGTATATTCAAAATTTTTAATAGCCTGCCCAGTTAAAGACCACACAGCCACCACAGTCGCCACACTGCTTGCCACAGAAGTGTTCCCTATATTCGGTCTTCCCCTTGCTCTTCTATCGGACAATGCCTCCGAGTTTAGTGGACACGTTTGGCAACAATTCACCCAACAATGCGGTATTAAGATTAAACACTCATCCCCGTACTGGCCTCAAGGAAATGTTATATGCGAACGCAGCCATCGCACCATCAACAACCAGTTACGTACAAGAATTATTGCTCTTAACACCTCAGACTGGCCATCACAACTTAAGATGATACAGTGGGGTATGAACACCTGTCCTCGGGAAGACGGTATTTCCCCTCATGAATGTGTTTACGGTGTACCCCCCCTGTTACTGCCATTCCACCACCACGCTCACCTTCCCTCCACCACCTCCACAATTGACCCATTGCAACATCTGCAAAACACCCTCCATACTGCCCAGATCTGTCAGGACACCAAAACTGATAACATCGATGACAAAAACCCTTTCGCCATCCATGACACCGTAATGGTAGCCAACCTCCCTATCACCAACAAGTTAGGCCCTCGCTATGTCGGGCCCTACACCGTCATACAAGTCCCAAATGCCTTTCAAGTCACCATCGACTATCACGGCGTGACTCGCACGCTCCGAACTAGATTCGTCCGAGCATTTAAACCTCTAAAGCCACAAGACATTACCCCACCCCACACGTCCGACCCTAAATTAAACACCCCTACTCACCCTCCCACTCAGGCTATGAATATTCCCATACAAACCCCTAAGGACCTAAGCCCTCCAGCACCGAACCGACAAATAATTTCTCAACATACCCCCCAAACTAACCTCCACAAACCCCGAGCCCCCACTATCACACCCTCTTCCACCATGACACCTTCCTTCACTTCTGATAGTCAAGTTCCTCCCCAACTTATCCAAGTACGAAAACCTACACTCACAACCCCGACCACAACAGAAACCCTCCCGTCTAGCCCTGACATACCTCCACCAGGCACCACAGTGAGAAAACCACCACGCCCACCCCAAACCAAGTACACACCCAACCGCACCACACAATCTACCTCAGTAACCTCACACTACAACTTACGCCCACGACAAAAATCGTTTAAAACCTCCAGAAAACACACCCTGCTAACCAAGTTCCGTAGGGCTGCCAGACCACTACCCCCTCCTCTTCTTCTTCTTCTTCTTCGTCGAATTCTCCCCCACAAAGGGAAAGAAGACGAATAATCACCAGCAAATCACCAACCTCATCAAACGACACACCCCACACACGCCCCTACCCCCAACCCTCCAACTTAAATCTACACTCCTTACCCACTCGTCTAGCCCCCCCCGCATCCGCCCCTTTCCCCTCCACGATCCCCACCACCCCACCCACACACCGACCAACCTCCTCATCTCACCGAACCCCCAACCAACCCCCCCCACAAAGTCACCCCTGAGAAAACCCCCACATGTCCTTTACCTGTAAAACGCTATTCCCCTCAATATAAAACATCGTCGAGCGACTCAAGTCCCACGACAAACATCTACCTTCCCACCAGGACCGCCAGAGGTAGACTAATCAACAGACCCATCAGATTTAAAGACAGCGATACAAAAATAACACCCCGTTCTGACACTAAGGACCCAAGCCACACAACAGACACACCCCCTCCTTCCCACACACCTCCTTCACCCACCTTACCTAAACCGATCTTGCGCATTGCCTCACTATATATTCCCAACCTACAACACCGCCCAAGAAAACCTAATAAAACCCAGACTCACATTCCCCCTTCATCCCCAGCTCTGTTGTCACGCGTGAATCCCCTTTCGGTTAGTAACCCATTCACCACACTAAACAGACCTCCTGTCAATCCCACACACCTCACTCCGACCCCCACGGGGGAAAGCTACAAACCATTCATACGAAAGGTTAAAGTAAAAACCCCCACTGGACACTTGGTCCGTGTACCACGCCCACATCAAGCCCGGGCAGCCGCCCGCCACAACACAGAGGACACATTCTTACAGGTATACATTGACCTGCAAAAGAAACCTGACCGTCGGTCTCTTGCTTGGTGGAACCTTCTAAATACCCTTAAAATGACCTACCATGATTATGCTTCTTTTTACTTCACCCTTGAGGCTCGAGGACGAGCCTATAATGAAGGAGAGGGAAGTAAAATGCCCCAGAACGAGAAGCCCACCACAGAAGCCACGAACGAACACCACACAGAAGCACCCAAAGGAAAGGTCCACAGAACGAAAGGACCAGCTGACCGAGCCAGCCAATTCAGACAGGCCCAAGCCCGCAGGGCTAAGCAGCTCCAGGCCGCACCTAGATACCCCTTCTAAACTGACCATTTTTCCACACCTCACATACACTACCCCCTCGTGTCCTACACTCTTAACTACAAAGATGATGAACAGGAATATACATTCATATTAAAAACACCCATGCCCTGTCCCTATGTTGAGCCAATGCCAACACACCAGACAGCCATAATTATATCTATGTATGTTCTTACATCCGAGAAGTAGATGTTATATATCTTAGAAGTTACCTTTTCTAAACTGACCATTTTCCACACCTCACGTACACTACCCCTCTCATGTCCTAGACTCCTAACTACAAAGATGATGAACAGGAATATACATTCATATTAAAAACACCCATGCCCTGTCCCTATGTTGAGCCAATGCCAACACATCAGACAGCCATAATTATATCTATGTATGTTCTTACATCCTAGAAGTAGATGTTATATATCTTAGAAGTTAAAACACCCACGCCTGTCCCTAGACCTCGTATATCATTTCCCATGACGAGTATAGATATATGTAACCCGTGCTCAGTCGCCCCTTGCATTGTTCCTCTAGTAACTAAGTGTCTCTATAATATTAACTGCCACCAGTATTGATACGACATAGCGGCACTGTCCTTGTGTCGTATTGTGCCAAGTACAGATCAACCAGGTTTCATCACCTTATTAGGACGACGACTATAATGTCGTCGTTCATCGATGTATGCAATCTTTAGGTTAAGTATTTTTATCCGCCATTGTGTTCACCTTTTTCCATTTACTTTTCCACAATTGTCATACGTCTTCCCCTTGCCTCCTTCGTATCCACAGTCCACACTACGCCAATTTACTTCGTGTCATACACCTCTTACCCCAACCAGAGATTGTATAAGATAACCTTGTTACCAGTATCTGTCATAAGTACCCCGAAACAATAACTAAGTACCCCTACGAACTGCCGCTTTTGTTGATATATATATATTTCATAGAAAACGCAGTTCCCAGGGCCAACTAATAGTATCCATAACCCCTCGGACTGATCACATAACTCTATCTTTTCCAGACTCATATATCACCCCATAGTTGCATTCCCCGGTAGCATTTGGCTAACGTACTCCACTGCCTTTTCAAACTCCCATATCAACTGCAGCCTAATGCCACCCCCACGCCCAGAGACCTTAGGGTCAAATTCCCCTATAGCCCCCCTGAACTCCTCCCCTCTCATTATAAGACCCCGCGCTTCTCTACTCTTGTCCGACCTAGCCTCTCTCTCATACCTCTTGAAGATCCTTGAATTTCCCGTTGCTAACGCTCTCCAACCTTTTATATATATACTCCTATCCAGCCTACCTCCACTTAGTAGGCCAGAACAACATTAGAACTTTACTAACCCCTTGCATGCCATCTATTCTCTTACAACCCATTCACAACCCGGCAGCCAATGGTCGTCGGTGCGAGGCTAGCCGCCTCACCAGTAACTAACTTCTATTGCCATACTTCCAGATAAATGTGGCAGAGTTAGCAACCCAGTCTCCACCACATCCAGCAAACCCTACAATTAACAACCAGCCGAGTAAAACCAGCTAGCCAAGGCACCTTCGGTTTTGGTATTAAGGACACCCACATCTGTCTCATACACAGAGGGTTATTACAAACACTGGTGATATGGCAAGCCCCTAGCCACAGCCGCCAGACGACTATCACAGAGAGAGGGCGCCCAGCTCCCCCTTTTTGCCCACCCGAGGAGGGAGACCCCCACCCCCGTGGAGGTATACCTGGCCCCTGTTTTGACTTCTGAGTCATTGCCAGGTAGCACAGGAATTCTTCCTATCAATGAACTAACCATGCATGACTAACACCTTTACTAACCTCTATTAACTCACAATAAACCATTTACCTTTCTTGCATGCTCTGATCACTAAATTAGCACCTCAGCTATACCATAGAATGAAGATTGAACAATCTAAGAGAGACGCTCCTATCACAGCTGTCCCCATCCTCCTCGCAAAGTAGATCCAGTCTCTCTCCCCTAAATACTTCCAGTATAGCCAAAATAGTACCTCTTACTAAGGCTCAGTTATATGAAAATATAAAGGCTTCCTATAGCCATGTGCCACAACAGTAAATACCATCTTACCTAGTCCCCATATCTATTGAGAGCTCAAATAAGTCCCTAAGACTCGAGATCCCTACTGTCTACAGGGTCCAGAACCGAGCCTATAAATCTAGCTCCCGCCCCCAGTCAAATCAGTTGAAAGCTAGACACCAACCAGTGGTCACTACCCTGCAGTTAACCTCTAGCTCTGCCCTTGTGTTATTCCGGAGTTGAGAGATTCCAGATTCGGCAGACTCCGTGGCAGAGAAGACTAATAGAAGCATCTGTCCATGTACAAGTCCTAACGTGCACCTTATAACCTTCACACAAATTCGTGGGTATATAAGTGTGTAGCCAGCAACGATCGTCAAGAGATCCGACTTGAGAACTTCCTACATTTCGGACCACCTGGACGGCCGAGGAACCAGTCGTTAGCCCCCAACATCACCGGAAGCAAGATAACCAGGACCAGATCTACAAATACTATTCAAGATTCATGTTGCTAGTACTAAGTGTTGTAGTACTAGTTTGACACTCGCTTATTAACTTTCTATAAAGTGGCTAAAACCTTGCCCAGTGTAACTCATATTTAACCATTCCATTTGGGACGTACTAAGCGATCAGTGCTCATTAATTAACAGGCGACATTGACTCTCGTAATTACCTTATTCAGATATTAAAACTCTAGTGATATCTAACGTTCGCCCACTGATTTGTGTTCTACGTATTTCTGCCATAAGAATATAAAACTTAGATCAGTACCCCCATGAGGTTACTAGAGATTCCGTGTTCTACAATATACGCGTGTCTAATCCTAACTGTGAGCTGCTACTTGGGCACGCGACCAGCCAGTAAGAGATCAAATCAGTGAAATTGAATTACATGAATACATTGAGGTCTTCCAGTAAAATAAAACTTGCTAATTAAACCCGTGATCAGAAGAGTATACCTGAACGTTGGAAGTGGGAGACTAGGCTCCATCCAGATCCGCTAATGCTAGCAGTTCCCTTCTATTATTTGTTTTGTGCGAGAATTACTATTTTTCCATGCTCTTTATTTACTTACTTCAATAAACTTGAACGTGTGTCATGTTACCATGTGTTTATTTTGTGTTCTCTATTCCTCATACCTTGTATTGTGCATGCAGCCTTATATACCCAGTCAATTAGAACTCACATTACCCAAGTTAAACCTGTAGAAAAACAGGGCATAACACTCTATAATAAATGTATAATTCTACTGCATACAGTAGTTGTGTATTGCTCACTGAGGCATTACATAAAATACATAAGATCAGGGAGTAGTTATATAAACGAATATAATTTCCACCCCGTGACAAGTGGCGACCGTGACCAGGACCTGATCTGGACGGCTAGCTTTTAATTTGTGATTTTGTGCAGTTAGGCTAAAATAATTGTTTTTCCATGTGATTTAGGGATTTTTGTACAATTGATAGGCCTATTTTCCCATGTGATTGTTGTGCATTATATTTCTCCATGTTATTTTGTGCATTTTGTTCGAGTGAGGCTAAGCATCCTCTCGTGATTTTATTTTTAGTGCATTTCTTTTTTCTCGAGTGAGGCTACGCATCCTCTCGTGATAAGTGTATTTTATTTCCCCATGTGATTTAATTTTAGTGCATTAATATTCTCGAGTGAGGCTATGCATCCTCTCCTGATAGGTTAGTGAATAACATTTTCTTTTGCCACTATAATTTTGCAGCAATGGCAACTATTCCTATTCAGTTATTCTACGAAGAAGGCAAGTATTTGGGTCTGACGAATCAGTCTTTGACAGAATATGTAGAGTCCCGTAAAGATGAGGAACGGGAGAACCATAGGCTTGCAAGAGAGGAAGCACAGGCGGTGCGTGATCATGAGCGAGCCATGGCTGAGCATCAAGCTGCAGCAATAGCAGCAGCAGCAGCTGAAACCGAACGTGAACACGCACGTCGGCTTGAACTGATTCAGGCTCGGTCTCGGTCCCATGGGTCTGATAAGGCTTCGAGGGTCCTGCCTCGTATCAAGCTTCCTATGTACAAGGAGAGTGAAGGTGATGGTCTTGTGACAGCTAAACATAGGCAGGAGGAAGGTCTCACGCAGGTGCAACGTGGCTCAGGTTTGTCAGACCAGGAAAGATGTCAGCTGGATTCTCTCCTTGGTGAGTCTGATAAGCCAGGTATTGCTAGAGTAGAGAGTCACGCCATCGAGTTGAACAGCACGGTCCCTGTGAGAATCAAGCCGTACCCTATCCCTCTTCGACTACAGGATCTGGTAAGTAAGGAAATACGAGAGATGGAGGCTGCAGGCATCATCGAGAAGTCGTCATCCTCATACTGTGGTCCAATGGTAGTCGTAAGTAAGAGGGACAGTGGGGTGCGTATTTGTGGGGATTATCACAGGGTGAATGCGTTAACGAAGGTGGACGCTGAACCCATGTGTGACCCACGTACCATCTTCGCCAGTCTTGCAGGATCAAGTTTCTTCTCTAAGTTTGATCTGACGAAGGTTTCTTCCAGATACCCTTAGACCCTGCTAGTCGTAAGATCACAGCTTTTGGAACACCTGACGGTCTGTACCAATACACTGTGCTGCCATTTGGTCTCACTAACTCACCTGCAGTGTTCAATCGGATGATGCGTAAGATTCTGCTGGACATACCTGGCGTGGAGATCTTCGTGGATGATGTCCTGGTGCATTCATCAACATTCAGATAGCACTTACAACTACTGGACAAGGTGTTGAGTAAGTTGCGTAAGTTCAATCTGACAGTGAAGCCCAGTAAATGCGAAGTCGGTCAGTCACAAGTACAGTACTTAGGGCACGTGGTAGTGACAATGTTGGAGCGGATCTTCTGTCCAGACTAGTAAGTGGTGAAGACATCTGTGGGGAGGAAGGCAGTGCTGCTCGAGAAGCAACTGCAACGTAGTTTAATATTAATTGTGTAGTTGAGGATTTACTGTACTAACTGTAAGGAGAGATATAGAATATAGTGTGTTCCGTATGATTCTGACGACATTTTTGTACACAGGTTGTGTTGTTGGCCTGCGCTGCTACTCGAGGACTCCAAGGGCGTCGTACTCAAGAGCACGGACCCTAAGACGTCGCACTCGAGAGGAGAGGGGTTTTTACAGTATCGGCCGGGATCACTAGGATTTCTTTTCTATTATCTCTAAATTTATTATCGATGTATTGATACACCTTACAGTACCAGTTAGTTTGATTTCCATAGTCATTGTGGGTTTTCCCACTTGTTTTCCTTGTGGTAACTTTGTGGATTTCCACTAGGGTTTTGTCACTGGCTTGAGATGCAAGCTTAGGAGTTTTTCCCCTCAGTGGAAATTTTAACGTAAATGTTGAGGGTTTTTTTCTACTCAATGGTGACCATCATACACCAGTGACAAGGTTAGGTTTACATTACAGTATGAGTGATTGTGTGTCTTATACCTAGGTGATTTTAGCATAGTAAAATCAAATATTTTGGGGAGGAATGTAGTAGTAACCACATTTTTGTATTCCTATGTTGACATATTATGTTCCTAGTTGAGTTTCGTACAATATTCTGCAGATTTCTGCTACATTCATGAGGGGGTTTTTAGTGAGTATTTTTCCTTCACGGAGAAGGGGGATGCAGGCTTGGGGGTCTTGTTCTACATTACACATGTGGAGGCTGACCAGTGAGGGTGATCACCTTGGTTTTGGGCAGGCAGGATTGGGGCTTTCCTATATTGGAGGGCCAAATACCATCCTATGAGCTTTTAAGTCCCTAGGGTGATTACCAGGTAAGATATTCAGTGTGTAACCAGTTAGGAGGGTTATACTGTACACATGTAGGTCAGTGATTTAGTTTAGGCTACAGTGTCGGGCAAGAAGGTTAGATTACCATATATTTTGCATTACTGGTACTGGTCATAGACTGCTGATCACTGAGCCTTGTGTCCTAGTATTCTACAGTACAGTATTTAAAGTTAGGCTAGGCAAGACTTTTGTGTTAAGTTAGGTTAAATCAGTAGGCTTTGAGATAGGCTAGGCTAGGAGTAAACAGACTATAGGCTGTGTGAATCCTTGAGTGCTTGCCTTATCATATTTCTGCACATATCATTAACCCGGGAACTGCTGGAAGACTCTTAAGAGTTCCCCCGGCGGACTGCGGGAAGACTCTTAACCCCTAACTGTCGGCGCGCACCATAAGTCGAGTATAATAAATCTGGACTATCTGGCGGCGCGCGACATAGGTCGTGTGGCAATTTCAGCACGTAATGTTGTTGAGAGAGAGACAAGTGGTGGCAGGAGAGTAGCGAGCGTATGACTACTCCAGACCACCGTGGCGAACCTACTGACACGAATCCCACCTCCTCCCTCCCTCTCTCACTCGCTACATACTGAATTGTATGGGGAAAGTACCGAATTACATGCTTTTTGCACTCGTGTTGCGCGGTTGTTGCAAGAAAACTAGCGGTCATAAATGGATCGTTGTGGTGTCATTGGAAAGCTCTGTTTATGCCCTTTCAGGGATAGATACTTGTTTTACGCTCTGGGTCTTATTTAGGCATGAAAATGATCACGTAAACAGCCCTATTTTGGGTAAAAACACCCCGCTGGTGGCTACATATTTTATACCGCCTAGGCCGCTCTTTAGGTGTTAAGAGTCAGGGAAAAAAAAATCCATTTAAACACCCAAAAAAAAAAAATCTTTTTGTTTTTATTATTTTTTTTTTTTGCCCCTGGGCCATGCCAAATATCACTCCTCCACCTCCCCTCCTTCCCCACTTTCCTCACCTCCTTCAGTTATCACCTATTTTCCCTGTTATTCCCTTATTCTGTAGTATATTTTCGTGCTAACATTAGCGAGTTGCAAGCAGGGCATTGTCATCACTGTTAGCAAGCGAGTGCAAGAGAGAGAGAGAGTATCGATCGACAGTCTCTCTCCAGACGTGGGGAAAAGTGGTGGGAAGGGAGGTTGCCTCAGCCATACATTATGTAACTCCCGGCCTGTATCGCCGATTTTGACCATCCAAACGCTGTTTCCACTTGTTTTATTGTTGTAACAGGTTAATACCTTTATAATCAACCTATAATAGGCGCATATGGATAAGTATTAATGCTATTTATGGTAAAATCACGATGTTAGTGATGGGAACAGCTCAAATACGTCAGCACAGGAGTGTGGTGTCTCATACCCCCCATGCGCACTTCAGAGGTTAATAAATATAATTGCCTGTTACATGTGTATTTATTTTCAAGAGTGCCTTTATAACTATGATGATATTTATACCTTTATATAAGAACATAAGAACATAAGAAAATGGGAGTCTGCAGAAAGCCGATTCGCCTAAGCAAGGCAGATCTCTGTCCAACACAACCCCAATTCAATTACAAAGCCCAATTATAGGCTCAACACTAATACCCTGAGGATCATCTTACCAAAACGGTTAGAGATTAACGCAGGATTATGGGGGTCTGCAGAGCGCTGATTGGCCCAACCCGGCTGATCCCCCTTCACACCCAACTCTTCTCGTCCATATGCTTATCCAATTTTATCTTAAAGCTCCCTACCGTTTTAGATCCCACTATAGCACTCGGTAGTCCATTCCACCCATCTACAACTCTGTTACCAAACCAATATTTGCCTATATCTTTTCTGAAACAAAATTTATCTAATTTGAAACCATTGGTACGAGTTCTTTCGCTATCACCGAGCTTTAGTACATTTGTCATGTCCCCTTTGTTAATCCTGTTATGCCCGGTCCAAATTGGAACGCGAGATATTCTTTGTACAATGAGCAGCTCTCTAACTGGATAGGTATACCTTAAAATTTAAATAAAGAGACAACACGGCAGGATAGTAAGTACACAGGTAACAAGTTAACATGGGTTTTATTCAGTTTAACACCTGGTTCATGGAGGAGCAAGACATATATTTTATACCTGTAACCTGGAGATCATCAACAACAATAAGAATAATTAAGACATACAATACTCAGGTTATCAAGTAAGCAATAGGAGTCGGACAATGGGTCCGGACTCAAGGTAATAATAATACTCCTAGGATACAATTATAAGGTATCCAAAATGGTGGAGGTACACCTCCTACCCAAATAGATCTCAGAGAGGATCTCAACAAAAGACAAGAGTGCAGTAATGGCAAATGCCGTCTGGATCATGCAATGATGTCCCCGGCATATAGTGACGTTACCTGACTCTAAAGCAATAATGGCCAAGTGGTCATCAACAATGAAGTGGGCTCGGAAAGGCTCACAAATGATATTAATACTATAGGTGTGCTAGATCTCACCTGGCAAAGATTAATCCTTAACTCTAATTGTGTACTAGCAGGGTGCTGAAGGCTGAGGCAACAATCATCGGGAGCTGAGATAGAGTGAAATCTATTCGAGTTATTAACCTGACAGAATGTTAAATGAATTAGGCTAGAAGTTATACAAAGGGACTAGATTACGTGCAAATATGTGTTTGTGTTTGATGCTATGGGTCTTATATAAGCACGCCCCCTCTGTCGGGCTATGGGAGACCAATAACCCGGGAAGGTGCATATATAAGGATCCCCTGATAGGTATGTATAATGGGTCCCGGCAAGTGGGCTAATTAACGTCAATTTAAGTAGGGAGAAGAAAGACCTCTCGCAAGACGTAATGTTAATGAGAACCCCTGAAGATAACTTCTACCACAACCCTGAGTCAACTCTATACCCAGAAACGGTACAAAAGCACTTAAAGGAGAGCTGTAGTGAAGAGGAGGGCCCATAGATCGAGGGAGGATCCAGTAGTCCGGAGGGCGGCTGGGCGTGATGACTCCGGAAGTTGGTCCAGGGGGGCGGCTGGGCGTGATGACTCCAGCTACTGGTCCAGGGTGAGTCACAAGATGATTCCTTAGACCTTGGCGCCTACCACGGGACAACCGGGTTCCTCTTGCACTCCCACAGTGCAGTGATCCCCAAAGGATATGCTGGAGTTCTGCTACAAGGTTTGGGTGACTAGCATAATGATCTACCTAGAGTGGCAAGCAGTCTAGATAGTGACATTATAGGTAGTCTAAGGGGGGTCAAGGTAAGTGTCCTCCTTCCTTGCTAGTTCGTGGAACTATCAGAACCATGTAGCAAAAAGAGAATCCAGAAAGGGGAGCCCAAAGTGGGTTGCCCAAAATTAGTCCTCTTCCTGATGGGGGAACCCGATCTGGTAGATCTCTAGTTATTACACTATCCTCATAATCCCTTGAACAAAACAAGGTAGGAATCCTTTGGTACTTGGTTTGTGCACCGCATCGAAGGCCAGAAAGGGGGAGCCCAAAGTGGGTTGCCCAAGCTAGTCCTCTTCCTGATGGGGGGAACCCGACCTGGTAGATCTTCGATCACAGCACACAACTGACAAGTTGAACACCAGCTATCTCTGGCTGTTCTTACCCTGAACTAAAGAATACCAAATGGCAAGCTTAGTTAATGATGTCCAGGCTGGGTGAGTATAAGGCAATCTTCTTGCCCCTACTTAAGGCGCCCGGCTTGAGAGGATCAAGGGCGTTTGGCGCGTGGTGGTTATGTCCTTGTGGCTCTGGGGGTGGCGCACCTGGACACCTGGCTGGCAGGAGTAGGGTTGGCTGCAGGTTTTAGTGGCAGCTAGAGATGCGGTCTTATCATCCTGAGACCGCATCTCACTACCGTCTGGTAGAGAAAAGTCCCGACCCCGGGACTGGAGATGGTAATGTCTTGAAGTATTATCTTCGTAGACAGGGGTCAGGTGCTGGAGGAAGTGGTAATAAATGACTCCCTGGTTGTTAGGGGTGGCCATCTTGTCTCCGGTGAGGGTGAGGAGAGAAGAGGAGTCATAGTACCTCAAATGGTCGAGGAGGTGGTGAGGTGACTTGATCACTTTGGTGGAGTCCTTCCGCGCCAGGGTTATCATGTCAATCCGCATCTTGGTGGTGGTCGTCAGCGAGGGCGTTGTCGTGGCTGGAGGTGGTTGGAGAGTGATGACAGAGAGCCTGGCTTGGCCCAGGTCATGAGGTTGTGCGGACGCCGAAGTACCAGGCTGGGGGGAGGAGCTTGAAGACGCTTGATCCTTAACCTTTCTCGCTTTAGGCTGAGACAGGGCTGGTTCCCATCTGGTGGGTGGCTTCACAGGTCTTCCACAGCGGGTATGAGAAGGCAGTCTGGGAAATGGGGGAGATGGAGTTAGAGGTGACATTGAGCGAAATTTTGATATTGTTTTTCGCCTGGGAAGTTGAGAAGGAGGGGAAATAGATTGAGGAGAAGGAGGTAGGGTTTTAGAGATAGGAGGAGTAGGTGAGGGTTTTTTAGGACGGAAGCTGGTGGTGATAGGCAAAGTAGGGGGTATGTTGGTGAGTTGTGGTGGCGAGGGGGGAAGACTAGACGTGGCAAGGTTAATTAAAGGTGATGGTTGAGAAGGAGGTTGCGGAGGTGAAACGAGAGGAGAGGAGATGTGAGAAGATTTGGGCTTAGGAATGCGGGAAGGGGTGAAGGTGACAGGAGGTGAAAGAGAAGAGGGGGAAGTTTGGGTTTGAGTAGAGAGAACAGGAGGAGGTCGATGTTTAGGAAGGTGAGAAGGGGTGAACTGGTTGAGGCAAGTGGGAAGGGTGACAGGAGGTTGCAGTACAGGAGAGTGAAGGGCAGGCAAAGGAGAATTGAGTGGGGGAGTGGAAAGAGGTGGAGGGAGAGGGACAGCATGGTTGAGAGGGACAGGTCCGGAAAGACAGGAAGTTTGAGGGTGAAGATTTGAAACAGGGGTACAGTCAACATCAGGCTCAGCTACAACAGTAATATTCTTGTTAATAGGTTGAAACCTTCTGACAAACCTATTCCTATAAGTGCGAGATTCCCCATGATAGTTAATTATGACCTGGAAACAGTTTGGGATCCTAAGGACCTCAAATGGACCCTTGTACCGTGGCTTCAGTTTGGAGGGTACAGGTAAGATGGCGACCATGACTAGGTCGCCTACTTGGTGAGGGTTGTTCTTGGGGGCTTCATCAGGCTGGAGATCTTGGGAAAACTGGAGCTGACGTAGGCGGTTCCTGAGGTGGACGAGGTTGGTATTTAGACCTGGTGAGGCCTCAGTAGGGGCAGCTAGGTGACGTAGTGGTATGAGGAGAGGTGGGCTCCCAAAAACCATCTCATGAGGGGTGATCCCGTTGTCTCTGGGGCAGGTGTTTATTCCCCATTGTATGATGCGAATTTGGCTGGTCCAGTCCAATGAGTTCATCTGTTGGAGGCGTGTCCGGATTTGATTGGCGATGGTTCTATGAGATCGCTCGCAGATGGAGTTTCCTTTTGGCCAGTAGGGTGAAGAGTGGCTGATGTGAAATCCAAACATTTCGGAGATCTGCGTCCAAATTTGTCCGGTGAATTCAGGGGCATTGTCGGAGTGGATTGCCTGTGGCAATCCAAAATAGGGAAAGACATGTTGTAATAATGCCTCGGTGACGGCCATAGCAGTGTGTTCTCTGGCAGGGCAGGCGATCACGTATTTTGAGTACGTGTCCACGAAGGTGATGATGTAGCGGTATCCCCTGTCATTTTGTAGAGGTCCCATGACGTCTACTGCCAAAAGTTGCCAGGGTTTAGAAGCGATGAGTTTGCCGGAAGGTCCTGGGGTGCGTGTTTGGTCTTTTCCCAGGGTGCAGGCACGGCAAGCTTCAGTGATTTTCTTGGCCGTGGTGTAGGGGCGAGGAGTCCAGTAGATGTTTTTGAACGTGTTCACCAACTTCTTTTGGCCTAGATGGATCCCGTTGTTGGTGTGCAAGGAAGACATCATTTGTTCAGCATCCTCAGGCCCTAATACGATCTGACCTTCTGGGGTAAAGAGGGCATCACCCCTTCTTTGTAAGAGGCCAAAAAGTCGGGTGGAGATCCAAGTTGGTTTGTCGTTCCGGAGGTAGGCCTGGATGAGAGGGGGAGTGGTAGTAGGTGGTGGTCGAGGTTCTTGGATGGCGTTGAGTTGTTCTGGTGCCAGTGGGAGCCGGGATAAGGCGTCTGCATTGGTATGGAGTTTTCCCGGCCTGTAGGAAATCTCAAAATCAAACTCCTCAAGTGATTCTCGCCAACGGACTGTTAGGGCATTCTTAGAGTCAGATTTCCTGAGCCATTGTAAGGCTTGGTGGTCAGTGATGATGGTGATCTTGACGCCAGCTAGGTAGGCCCGGAAGTGTTGGAGGGCCCAAACGATGCCTAAGCATTCTCTTTTAGTTACCGGGTAGTTGGTTTCTGCCGGGGTTAAGGTCCGGCTGGCACAAGCAATGATGTGCTCTTGTCCTTCTCGATTTTGGGAGAGGACTGCACCGACGCCGAGAAGGGACACGTCGGTGTAGAGTCTAAAGGGTAGTTGGTAGTCCGGAAAAGAGACGACAGGGGAAGACACGAGTAGGTCCTTGAGGGAGGTGAAGGCTTGGAGACGGTCGGGGGTCCACACAAAAGGTTCTTTCTTCCTAGTTAAGTCGTGTAGAGGTCTGGCAATGGTGGCGAAATTCTTCACAAACCTCCGATAGTAGGAGGCAAGGCCTAGGAAAGCTCTTACTCCTTTTACTGACTTCGGGGGTTGGATCTCCTGGATGGCTTGGAGTTTCTTGGGATCAGGTGCAAGTCCTTCTTCTGACACCAGATGTCCTAAGAATTGGACCTGATGTCGAGCCATGGTGCATTTAGTAGGCTTCAGCTTTAATCCGGCTTGTTGGATCCTCTGGAAAACTTGGCGGAGGCGTTGGAGGTGTTCTGCCCAGGTACGACCAAATACTATGATGTCGTCCAATTACGCCAGACATGTTTCCCAAGTTAATCCCTGAAGTACGGATTCCATCAGTCGGGAGAAGGTGGCGGGACCGTTACATAATCCGAATGGCAGCACTGAGAACTCGTAAAGCTTCCCTTGGCTGGTGGAGAAAGCTGTTTTTTCTTGGTCGGTGGGGGCGACGGGGACCTGCCAGTATCCGGATTGCAGGTCCAGTGTGGAGAACCATCTGGCCCCTAAGAGGGAGTCTAGGGAGTCGTCGATGCGTGGTAGTGGGGTGGCATCTTTGATGGTGACATCGTTGAGTTGTCGGTAGTCGATGCAGAATCGAGATGACCCATCCTTCTTCTTGACCAGTACCACTGGAGAGGACCAAGGGCTAGTTGATGGGTTGACGATGCCAGCTTCTAACATCTCTGCAACTTGCTTCTGTTCTTCTTGGCGCTGAAGGGGGTTCTTTCTTCGTATAGCCTGTCTGACTGGGGGTCCAACAGTGTGAATGTGGTGTTCTAGGACATGGGTGTGGCCTACATCTTGGGGGTTGGTGGCAAAGATGTCCTGGTATTCGGCCATTAACTGGCACAGATCGTCCTTTTGTTGAGGGGTGAGGTGAGTAGGAACGTCTGGGAGTGATGGAGTTGATGCAGGAATGGAGGTGGTGGTGTCGGTTGAAGGCTGGTCATCATAAGTCTCTAGTTCTCCGATGGTGAGACCCCTGGGTAGGGTGATAGGGTGGTCGGAGATGTTGGCTATTCTTACTGCATTTTGTTTTAAAATGGCAGGAGCAGTGAGACAATCCCTGTCAAAAGGGCTCTGAAGAGAGGGAGTGTGAATGAGTTCTCCGTTGAGGGCTGGATGGATGGGTACCCAATGTTCATGATGTGGCAGCAAGGTGATTGGTTGAATGGTGATGGCCGATGCAACACGGATGGCTTTCAAGGTTTGAGGAGGGTCATGGAGCGGTGTGGCAATCTTCGGAGTGGTGAGTCCTGGGGGTTTGGTGGAAAATAACAATCTTCTTTCAACACACTGGATAGTAGTGCGGAGGGCCGTGAGAAGGTCGAATCCCAGGTATCCGTCGTAGGTGGTTTCTTGGGAGGGAAATACCATGAAAGCGTGGTGATGGCCGTGGTTAGGTTGAGGGGTGGCCACATACAGTGGCGCCGTGATGCCAGTACTAGAAATAAGGTTGTCGTTGGCATCAATGAGGGTGGTGGACGAGTGTTGAATTGGTCCAAAAGTGTTGTGATGTCTCTGGTGGTAAGAGGAAAAAATACAGGATCTTGAAGCTCCGGTGTCGACAAGGAGTCGAGAGTTGACTCCCTGGATGGTCAGGTGGGTGTAAATGGGAGGCTTTATCATATCATAGCTGCCCTTATCTCGAGCCCCCGCCAGTTTGCAAGTTGGTGGGCGGGGGCGGTCTAAAAACCCGGTTTGATGACTTCCGGCTCGACTGTACTGTGGTCGTCCGGGTCACCAACCTCGTCGTAGTCCTCAGCTCCTGCGGTGCCGTCTTCTAGGATGGTGGCAACTCTTCTGGAGGGCTTCAGCCAGGGAATCTGTCCCCAGAACAGTGGAACCCTCGAGCGTTTGGCCAGCAACTCGGCAAAAGACCTCTTCAACCCATTAATAGGGCACTGGGACCCGCAGGGCTTCCAGTCTCCAGGCTTGACTCTGGCCCATTCTTCCGGCTTGTCCTGGTTGCGGCTAGGGTGGTAGGTTGGTCCGGAATGAGCTCCTTGTGGCTTAGTGGGAGCTCGTTGGATACCCGCGATCTTTCCTTGCTCCTGGGATTTTTGCAGGGCCAGAATACGGCGTATGATAGGGAGGTCTGTATCATATCCGGCTGGTTCTGTGATGGCAAAATGGTCCCGGACTGCACGCGGAAGGATCCTCATCAGGGTCCGGCGGACGTTCTCCTTCCTCTCTGCAGCTGTAGCCGTTGTGAATGCGGTGGAAGCCAGCCTGGTAAGCTTGCTGATGGTGGCGTCAAGGTCCCCGTCGTAGGTGATGGCGTGAAATTGCTGGTCGGCTATTACAGTACCTAAGACGGGGTTAATGGCAGTTTTAGTGTATGTTTCAAACTGTTCCCAGGTCATTCCGGGGTTCTCTTTTACATAACTGGAAACTAGGGCCATAGACCGCCCTAGCTTCATGACTACAGTATGTATTTTAGGGGCAACTTCATCTTTAAATATGATGTCAAGCACTGGCTTGACAACCTCTAAATAGGTGGCAATGTCAGTTTCCTCTTGTCTGAAAGGAATAATATCCAGTGCTTTCCCTGCCATCCTGACTACTTATCCCTGTCGTGATACTCTCAAAATATTTAAAGCAGGAAAAACCTGAAAGGCTACCTTCGAGAAAGAGACACCGCTGCCACCAGTGTTATGCCCGGTCCAAATTGGAACGCGAGATATTCTTTGTACAATGAGCAGCTCTCTAACTGGATAGGTATACCTTAAAATTTAAATAAAGAGACAACACGGCAGGATAGTAAGTACACAGGTAACAAGTTAACATGGGTTTTATTCAGTTTAACACCTGGTTCATGGAGGAGCAAGACATATATTTTATACCTGTAACCTGGAGATCATCAACAACAATAAGAATAATTAAGACATACAATACTCAGGTTATCAAGTAAGCAATAGGAGTTGGACAATGGGTCCGGACTCAAGGTAATAATAATACTCCTAGGATACAATTATAAGGTATCCAAAATGGTGGAGGTACACCTCCTACCCCCATAGATCTCAGAGAGGATCTCAACAAAAGACAAGAGTGCAGTAATGGCAAATGCCGTCTGGATCATGCAATGATGTCCCCGGCATATAGTGACGTTACCTGACTCTAAAGCAATAATGGCCAAGTGGTCATCAACAATGAAGTGGGCTCGGAAAGGCTCACAAATGATATTAATACTATAGGTGTGCTAGATCTCACCTGGCAAAGATTAATCCTTAACTCTAATTGTGTACTAGCAGGGTGCTGAAGGCTGAGGCAACAATCGTCGGGAGCTGAGATAGAGTGAAATCTATTCGAGTTATGAACCTGACAGAATGTTAAATGAATTAGGCTAGAAGTTATACAAAGGGACTAGATTACGTGCAAATATGTGTTTGTGTTTGATGCTATGGGTCTTATATAAGCACTATATAATATCTGTCGGGCTATGGGAGACCAATAACCCGGGAAGGTGCATATATAAGGATCCCCTGATAGGTATGTATAATGGGTCCCGGCAAGTGGGCTAATTAACGTCAATTTAAGTAGGGAGAAGAAAGACCTCTCGCAAGACGTAATGTTAATGAGAACCCCTGAAGATAACTTCTACCACAACCCTGAGTCAACTCTATACCCAGAAACGGTACAAAAGCACTTAAAGGAGAGCTGTAGTGAAGAGGAGGGCCCATAGATCGAGGGAGGATCCAGTAGTCCGGAGGGCGGCTGGGCGTGATGACTCCGGAAGTTGGTCCAGGGGGGGCGGCTGGGCGTGATGACTCCAGCTACTGGTCCAGGGTGAGTCACAAGATGATTCCTTAGACCTTGGCGCCTACCACGGGACAACCGGGTTCCTCTTGCACTCCCACAGTGCAGTGATCCCCAAAGGATATGCTGGAGTTCTGCTACAAGGTTTGGGGGGTTAGGGTGACTAGCATAATGATCTACCTAGAGTGGCAAGCAGTCTAGATAGTGACATTATAGGTAGTCTAAGGGGGGTCAAGGTAAGTGTCTTCCTTCCTTGCTAGTTCGTGGAACTATCAGAACCATGTAGCAAAAAGAGAATCCAGAAAGGGGAGCCCAAAGTGGGTTGCCCAAAATTAGTCCTCTTCCTGATGGGGGGAACCCGATCTGGTAGATCTCTAGTTATTACACTATCCTCATAATCCCTTGAACAAAACAAGGTAGGAATCCTTTGGTA
Organism: Paralithodes platypus; assembly: GCA_032716605.1. NCBI lineage: Eukaryota > Metazoa > Arthropoda > Malacostraca > Decapoda > Lithodidae > Paralithodes > Paralithodes platypus. The sequence continues at coordinate 84,509,366 of CM064513.1, read as the reverse complement.
CTTGGTTTGTGCACCGCATCGAAGGCCAGAAAGGGGGAGCCCAAAGTGGGTTGCCCAAGCTAGTCCTCTTCCTGATGGGGGGAACCCGACCTGGTAGATCTTCGATCACAGCACACAACTGACAAGTTGAACACAGCTATAATATCATATGACTTGTCACTATCTACTGCTTCATATACCTCTGAGAAAAAGCTAAGCAAATTAGTAAGGCAAGAACGTCCCTGAGTGAATCCATGCTGAGAATAATTTATTAAGTTAAATTTTTCTAAGTGGCTTCTAATTTTCCTAGCAATAATAGACTCTAGCAACTTTCCTATGATTGATGTGAGACTAATGGGACGGTAATTGGATGCTATCGATTTATCACCTTTTTTTGAAGATCGGAACTACATTTGCAAGCTTCCAAGCTTCTGGAACTAAACCTGTTTCTAATGACTTGTTAAATAAAAATGCTAATGGACTACTTAACTCATCTCTGCTTTCTTTTAATACTCTAGCATATACCTCGTCAGGACCAGGCGATTTTTGAGGTGCTAGGATTTTTTATATGCTAGGTTATAGGCCGTACACATGTTATTAGGCTAATTATCAAGCCAGTTGTCCCCATATCAGGTAACCTCTATAATAAATGTATAATTCTACTGCATACAGTAGTTGTGTATTGCTCACTGAGGCATTACATAAAATACATAAGATCAGTGGAGTAGTTATGTAAACGAATATAATTTCCACCCCGTGACAGATGGGGGAGGCCTAAAAAATCCGAGGGGTGATTGTCTACTTCAGGGCTCTCCTCTTCATGTGCAAGAGTGGGATGCTCTGGCTCATTTTAATTTTCCTCTATCTCCATCACTTCTTTCTCCTCGTTTGCTTGGACATGAAGAGTTCGCTGCTGGATCTTCTTTAACCTCTCGGCTGCGCATGGGGGGTATGAGACACCACACTCCTGTGCTGACGTATTTGAGCAGGTCCCATCACTAACATCATTATTTTACCATAAATAGCATTAATACTTATCCATATGCGCCTATTATAGGTTGATTATAAAGGTATTAACCTGTTACAACAATAAAACAAGTGGAAACAGCGTTTGGATGGTCAAAATCGGCGATACAGGCCGGGAGTTACATAATGTATGGCTGAGGCAAGCTCCCTCCCCACCACTCTTTCCCAAGTCTGGAGAGAGATTGTCGATCGATACTATCTCTCTCTCTTCCACTCGCTTGGTAACAGTGATGACAATGCCCTGCTTGCAACTCGCTAATGTTAGCACGAAAATAGTCCACAGAATAAGGGAATAACAGGGAAAATAGGTGATAACTGAAGGAGGTGAGGAAAGTGGGGAAGGAGGAGGAGTGATATTTGGCATGGCCCAGGGGCAATACAAAAAAAAAAAAAAAAAAAATTGTTTTGGGGTGTTTTAAATGGATTTTTTAATAGCCTTACTCTTAAGAGTCTTCCCGCAGTCCGCCGGGGGAACTCTTAACTCCTTCAGACATATTATGTTCCAATAAGTCCGAGGAGGCGGGAGCCCCGGGATCATTGCCACTGCCTCGCACTACACTCACAACAACACTGCGGCCGTTAGAATTATCGGAGGAGGCTGAGGTTGCCACCAACGGTTTTATCGTAAGCTAATTTATCGGACTTACTGAGCTCATATGACGCAAAATCGCATCATAAACGTATTGGAGAGGCATGGAGATAAGTCCATATGACGCGATCGCGTCATATGAGTTTTTGGTTATAAGTTCCATATGACGCGATCGCGTCATATATGTCGCAAGGAGTTAAGAGTCTTCCCGCAGTTCCCGGGTTAACTGGTCCCGCATGTCATGGATAGCACAGCGGTTGTTGCAGGCGACGAAGTGGAAGGAATTTATTAGGATCAGCGAGTTGTCTCTGGTCTTGGGTTGGGTCTGTCTGGAACTTCTTAGGGAAACCTGGGGGTTCCCCTTGATTTCTTCTCCACACTGGTGGCTGTTGGCGTTGAGGCTGTGTAGGGATCCTCTTGATGGCCCTGAGTGTTGATGGAGTTGTTTTTGTAGCGAGGAGTTTCCTGACTGTAATCAGGTCCCGCTTGTATCCCACTGGGTCGTGGATGTCGAAATGATCCCGGACTTGGCTTGGGAGCAGTCACAGTAAGAGGTTGAATGTATGTTCTTGTTGCTGTTGTTTATTTTGGAGTGGGTAGATGGGGCCCAGTGTATCGTCAAGGTTGCCTTCATACTTGATGGTGTCGAGGTTCGACAGGGCCACTACATTTCAGAGGGGCGGCTGAACAGCGTTAGTGACCATCTGCCGAAAGGCGATCCAAGTTAGGTCGGGTGTGACATTGTCTGTCACCAGGGATACTGCTTTGCCCAGGTGAGTGAGTAGGACGGTGATTTTCTTACGGTCCATGGTGTATGCAAGGTCCAGAACTGGACTGACCATGTTCAAGTGCGTTTGGATATCATACGTCTTGGCATTATACCTAGAAATGGGTATGTGTGAGCGAGCAGCCATGTTCCTTGAGTTACTTTTCGCTCTACTTAATTGCTCTTATGTTTCGTATAAACTCTTCCTTTTGAATTAAGAACCACCGTCTGCCACCATTGTTATACCAGGATTTTTACTGGGTTTGGATTGGTAAAAAGGTGAGTTCTATTCTAACTGAGTAAGGAATTAATTTATAATTAGAACATATAGGCAAGCATGCAGAGGTAATAGAGAACACAATTAATGGTACATTTGAGTATTCTTATTAATGGTAAGAAAATACTCATAGCATACATATATATCCAAACAAAAAATGGGCAATGGTACAATAGGTTTGCAGCACGAAGAGGGCCTTAAGAGTCTTGATGATGGCATGGAGAGGTGCGAGACGAACCCAACTTTCTAGGTTCTCGGCGCTCTTCAAGGTTGACGAGTGTGTAACTTTTCAAAAGCAAGGGGGGTTACATGACTGATGTTACTTGTAGGTTGGAGTGTGTGTGTGGGGCTGCAAGATGAGTATTATACGGTGTGAGCTCATAGGACTCACGCCCAGCATGACTGTCTTACAACGATAGGGTATGTGTATTGTTTCTCGTCAAGAGAGAGACTTGCTGATTAGAAGGGAGGTCACGAATGCTATGCTCAATTCAAAGCTAACTCGTCTGAATGCACTGTTCACTTTCGACGTCCTGTCCTTTCGTGTGACGTTGCCTCGATTTGCGGATATCCTCCTCAATTGTCCACAGGAGCATCCCAGCTTGCAGATGATGAGCTCTGTAAAGTACGGGGAAAATCCAGGAACAATACCTCCAATTCCGCCCAATGCCTCTGAGTTAGGTGATGTATGATAGCAGTAGCTCCGGTCCCTACTGTGCAATTCTTCGGCAGTCCTTTGAATAACGGTACAGTCTCAGACGAGGAGGTTGAGTTGGGCTAGAGAATGTTGATACGGACCTGTGCCTTGGTATCTGTTGTCCCTTGAATAGGCAGCTACTCCTACTCAGCCAGTCCCACCTTTCCCAAAATCCGCTGGACTACTCTTGTATCGCGCGGAGGTGCTTCCGGTGACACTTCCAGGAGCAAGAAGGGCGCGAGGGAATAGGGTACCTGTTTAGGTACCTGGAGTCGACCCCCTCGGCGTGTGCACAGTCCTGTTGAAATGGCTCCAGGTAAGAAGGGCTCTTGTGGACTTTGAATCTTGGCGGCGGTTGTGTTGTGGTTGCTTCGTCTCTGTTGTTGATGGCGGACGGAAGTTCAAACTGCAGCTTTATTGCGGCCTTCCTCTTGGGTGACTTGTCTGTAGTTGGGTATTTGGGCTCTCTCGAATATGGGCTAGTCAAAGAGCAGATTCTGGATAATTGTTGGTGGTGATGGTGGTTGTTGGTTTTGTTTTAGTCATCCCTGCATCCCGGTCTTCTTTGGTGGCTGTGTTCCTCCCCTTGGTGTGTTTGGCATTGTTATGCCCTGATTTTATACAGGATTAACGATTGAATGGGATGAGTTCTGCAAGAATGGAATATCAGGTTTCATGTACATACATATAAGGAATCAATAGAACACATAAATATAATTTCGGAATATGGTTTGTAATACAGCTTTATTGAATTAACACACTCACTGGTATAGAAAAAGAATCAATTCAATTTGGAAAACATAGGTAGGAACAATAGATTCAGTATCAAGCTTGGTCTTTCAATTCTCCTAGCACAATCGTGGATCTGGATGGAGCGTGCACTGCCACTTTCAACACTCAGGTATTATTCTTCTGAGATAAGGACAAGATACAAGATTAGAAGAAAGTCACTCTAAAGGCACTGGTTAAGTTCTCATAAGTATATAGTGAAGTTCGTTGATTATGCCTAAGGCTTAGTTATTTTATTTAGATGTTGAGCTAACTTCAGGTTTCAAACTTTACAAGATCTGGTAGAGTAAATAAACAACTAGAATTGCATACTTATTTGACTGTTAATGTACGTATTGGAATTCGTCACTGAGATTAATTTGCTTTACGACCTATCCCACAAGCTTTTGGGATCTCAGAATATCTATACCATAATCTCCAAATTAGGAAGAACTCGTTAACCCGGCAAGTGCTGGAAGACTCTTAAGAATTTCCCCGGGCGACTGCGGGAAGACTCTTAAGAGTCTGGGAAAAAAGAAAATCCATTTAAAACACCCCCCCCCATTTTTTTTTTTTTTTTTTTTTTTTGGCCCTGGGCCATGCCAAATATCACTCCTCCACCTCCCCTCCTTCCCCACTTTCCTCACCTCCTTCAGTTATCACCTATTTTCCCTGTTATTCCCTTATTCTGTGGTCTATTTTCGTGCTAACATTAGCGAGTTGCAAGCAGGGCATTGTCATCACTGTTACCAAGCGAGTGCAAGAGAGAGAGAGAGAGAGAGTATCGATCGACAGTCTCTCTCCAGACGTGGGGAAAAGTGGAGGGGAGGGAGGTTGCCTCAGCCATACATTATGTAACTCCCGGCCTATATCGCCGATTTTGACCATCCAAACGCTGTTTCCACTTGTTTTATTGTTGTAACAGGTTAATACCTTTATAATCAACCTATAATAGGCGCATATGGATAAGTATTAATGCTATTTATGGTAAAATAACGATGTTAGTGATGGGAACAGCTCAAATACGTGCGCACAGGAGTGTGGTGTCTCATACCCCCCATGCGCACATCTTAGGTTAAGTGGCTGAGGGTAAATATTGTCGCGGTAATTATCTCGTAATAACTTTTACTGGTACGAATTCTCGGGCAATGAATAGGGAACTCTAGGAATCGAACTTGAAACACTCGTCATAGTTAGCAAATAACTTTAAAATGAGCATAGGTAAATACAACGATCTGGTGGTACAGCATCTCCGCACTGATACAATGATAGTTAATAATAGTGCACTTAAAATACCCCAAAAAGGGAATTCCCCCACCAACCTCCCGACCAACAACCCAGTGGTAATTCCGCAAGAACCAGAGCGAAAACCAACCGGGACGAAAGGACCCAACAGCAAGAAGGGAAAGTGGGACGCTCCCGCAAGATCAAAGAAAGCCGCCAACCCTGTCAGTCAACAGAGGAGCACACGACTGGACCAGGGGACCGACCCCAACACGGCCGGAAAGAAAAAGGCCCCAAAGGCACGTCGGCCAAAAATGGTGGATCCCCAACCTTTTTAACATTCACAACACTCACATACCAACCCCATGCTCAGCTGTCCTTTTTCTGTTGTAGTAACTAAATATATAGATAAGTGCCCCCGTGCTCAGTTGCCCCCTTGCCTTGTTCTTCTAGTAACTAAGTGTTAATAATATTAACCGGAGTATGCCACCTGTATTGATGCGACATAGCGGCACTGACCTTGTGTCGTATTGTGCCACGTGCATACCAACCCGGTTTCATCATCTTATTAGGACGACGTCTATAATGCCGTCGTTTATGCATGTATTCACTCCTTAGGGTAACTATCTGTTATCCACGATGTTTTCTCTTTTCCACTTAACTCCGCATGTTACACGCCTATTAAAAACCCAGTCTTCTAAAATACAAACCACATGACTTTCCTCCTAGACATTCTTGATGTACCAACTAAGTATGTATTTCATTAGATAACCACCTTGTGGGTTATAATAATAATAATAATAATAATAGTTCTTAAAGCTAGCGCATGCTAAGCTAGCTAAGGATAGCTCAATAAGGCCGATTAGGCGTATTTCCATTGGAGTCCTGTACTACTACCCCATCCCTTTGCTCATGAGGGATGGTAACGACTCAGTGCTTGTGAAAAATCTTTAATGCGCCGAGCGTGGGCGCGAACCCGGGCCTTCTGGGTGGAAGTCCGAGACGCTAGTCACTACACCAAGCAAGCCGCTATTACACCAAGCGAGCCGCTAAAGTACTTATAGTACTTTCATTTGTGTAGGTGCGAAGGCGAGCTCAAAACACCTTCGATTTCCAGTCCACAACGAGCCCGATCATGATTATGTCACCCCTATAATTAATTATGTAACCCACATACCCCCCCCCCCCTTGCTCAGCTGTTCCTTTCTTCTGTAGGAACTAGATATATATAGATATGTGCCCCCGTGCTCAGCTGCCCTTGTCTTGTTCTTCTAGTAACCACGTGTATATATAATATTAACCGGAATTTGCCCGATCGATATTGCTACGACACAGAGGCACTGCCCATGTCGAATCGTATTCCGTGCATTCCAACCAAGTCCCATTCACCTTAAGTTGACAACAACTAATACCGTCCTTCATGCATGTATTTCAGTCCTTAGGGTAATTATCTTCTATCCGCCATGTTATTCCTCTCTTCCATTTACTTTTCCACAATTGTTACACGTCTCCCAATCACCACCTCCTAATCCACAATCCACATTACTCTGTTTTGCTTCGTGACCCCATGCTCAGTAGTAACCTGTTTTGTGGGTCATCCTGTCTTTTGCTCCTTCACGCCCCGCTGCACACACCACCCTATCTGTTCGATCGTAGGGAAATGCCACCCCTATGTCCAGCGCATTAAGGGTCACTACCCTAGGTCACGAGCGGCGCGGCGCCTAGCCTCAAACCACCCCCTTTCCAATATCCAACCCCCACCTGTAAAGACGCCCAGATGAACGTTCTAACATGCCGATCCCGTTCATTTCCTCACCCCAATAAATAGCAGATAAAGACTCATTCTTGTAACCCCATTTACTACCCTCTCACTTACTAGCCCAACTCACAACCTGAACCAGGAGGGCGGACGGCGTGAGGCTACAACAGCCAACCTCTCACCCCTAAGAAGTCGACGGTTCCGCCTGACTTGCATTTTCACGAAAACCACTATTTATGAGGGTACTTTCTACCCTCTCTGGGCTTAACACTAATAAGGCGTACGGTCCGGACGGTGTTCCTCCTGTTGTTCTCAAAAACTGTGCTTCCGTGCTGACTCCCTGCCTAGGCAAACTCTTTCGTCTCTGTCTATCCTCTAACGTCTTCCCTTCATGCTGGAAGTTTGCTCACATTCAACCTGTCCCAAAGAAGGGTGACCGCTCTCAACCCTCCAACTATCGTCCAATTGCTCTTATCTCTTGTCTTTCTAAAGTTTTTGAAACTATTCTTGCTTCCAAATTTCTTAAGCATTTCTCTTCTCATAATCTGCTCTCAGATCGCCAGTATGGCTTCCTTAAGGGTCGCTCTACTGGTGATCTTCTTTCATATCTTACTAACTCTTGGTCATCCTCCTTTCGGGACTTCGGTGAGACTTTTTCTATTGCACTAGACATATCGAAAGCCTTCGATAGAGTCTGGCATAAATCTTTAATTTCTAAACTACCCTCCTTCGGTTTCTATCCCTCCATCTGTGCCTTTGTCTCTAATTTCCTTTCCGGCCGTTCCATAGCCGCGGTTGTGGACGGCCATTGTTCACTTCCTCACTCTATAAACTCCGGTGTTCCTCAGGGCTCTGTCCTATCTCCTATTCTCTTTCTAATTTTTATAAATGATCTCCTTAACTGTACCTTAATTCCCATCCATTCATACGCAGACGACTCAACCTTGCACTACTCCATTAGTTTTTCAGAACGCCCCAGCCAGCAATCCCTCAACGACAAACGTAATGAAGCCATAGAACTCTTAAATTCTGATCTAAATACTATTTCCAATTGGGGCAGAGAAAACCTTGTTAACTTTAATGCTTCCAAAACCCAATTTCTCCATCTATCTACCCGTCAGGATCTCCCAGCGGACTATCCCTTATTCTTCAACAATACAAAAATCAACCCTTCATCTTCTCTCAATATTCTTGGTGTCTCTTTTTCTTCTGCTCTCATTTGGAAGGACCATATTACCAGTCTTGCTAAGGCAGCATCCCAGAAGCTGGGTGTGCTCAACCGCCTTAGGGGGTTCTTTTCCCCTGCACAGCTTCTTGCTCTGTACAGGGGCATAGTGCGCCCTTGTATTGAGTATTGTTCACATGTGTGGGGAGGTTCCTCTCACACTGCTCTCCTAGACAAAGTTGAAAGGAAGGCCTTTCGTATCATTAACTCCCGTCCACTCACCAACTCTCTGCAATCTCTCTCTCTCCGCCGCAATGTTGCATCTCTCTCGCTATTCTATCGCTACTATAATAATCAGTGTTCCTCAGAGCTATCCCAGTGCATACCACCTCCTTTACGTAGGGCACGTGGTACCCGTCTTGCAACTCAATCCCACCCCTACTCTGTGCAACTCTCCAACCCAAGAGTGAAACGTTACTCTCAAACTTTCTTCTACTCAACAGCTGAGCTCTGGAACTCTCTCCCAGAATCAGTCTTTCCCTCTTCCTATGACTTAAATTGCTTCAAACTCCGTGTGTCCAGGCATTTTGGCTCGAACGTCCCTTGATTTTGGCCCTGTCACTCTTTCAACTATGGGGGAGGCACTCGCTATAGGCAGTTATGCCTTTTGCCTCCCTCAATCACATAGAAAAAAAAAAAAAAAAAAAAAAAATGAGTAATCCTAGTAAGTAAAAACTAGAGCCCATGATCAACCCTCCCTAGGAGCATCACTCTTGACACCACCACATCATAAGAAAACCCCATTAGCATAGAGAATCCCATATATACATATTTAGGGAGTGGCATGCCCCCCCACCCCAAAGGGACCCCCCAACCCCCGCGGACGTTCACCATGACCCACACGTAGCCAACAAATTCTTGCCAGATACCAGGTGAATTTCCAACAGGTGATGAACTAACCCTCTAAATACCTATCCAAATACCATCCTATCCTATCCTTAACAAAAACCAAAATCTTCCTTATCCCATCCTAGATTACGAATAGCATGTCAGCTAGACCAGAGAAGGATATTTAGGTGAATTGATGAATAATACCTCCCAGCCTATTCACGTAGGGCGCCAGCAAAGTAGTCCCTAAAAACCTTCACCAAATCCGCCTAAATAACTCTACTAGTACCTCATACTAGAGTTAAGATATCCACGATAATAAATCAGATAACAAGTTACTTACCGCCACATTAAAGACCCCCCTCCCTAACCCCCTAAGTTCACCAGAATAAATTAACTACTTCATAGCATTGACATCCAATACTTCTAGAATATTCCTGAAGCTTCCTTGACCTGCCTATAAATAAGACACAGAGACAACAGTCGAGCAGTTGAATATTAGAGCTCAAAGCAACGGTTGACCGCATTGTGTTGTCATCTAGTGTTCCCCCCCCCCCCTTAAGATTCGCGATAACTTCGGCGTTCCGTGATCTGTGCAACTCTGTGAGGAAGTGAATTTAAGCTTTTTATGAATATATTATTGCGTTCGGAACTGCCGGCAGTAATATTATATTGGTAAACAACCAATTCACCCATTTTTGATTGTTAAAATGCCCCAGAACGAGAAGCCCACCACAGAAGCCATGAACGAACACCACACAGAAACACCAAAGGAAAGGTCCACAGAACGAAAGGACCAGCTGACCGAGCCCGCCATTCCAGACAGGCCCAAGCCCGCAGGGCTAAACAGCTCCAGGACACACCCATTTACCTTTTCTAAACTGACCATTTTCCACACCTCACGTACACTAACCCCCTCGTGTCCTACACTCCTAACTACAAAGATGATGAACAGGAATATACATTCATATTAAAAACACCCATGCCTGTCCCGACGTTGAGCCAATGCCAACACATCAGACAGCCATAATTATATCTATGTATGTTCTTGCATCCGAGAAGTAGATGTTATATATCTTAGAAGTTAAAACACCCACGCTGTCCCTAGACCTCGTATATCATTTTCCATGACGAGTATAGATATGTGTAACCCGTGCTCAGTCGCCCCTTGCATTGTTCCTCTAGTAACTAAGTATTAATATTAACATTCCCTAACATCTTGTCTTGCCAGACTAAGCTTCTGAAGACCCATCGCCCCATAAATCTATGTATGCAATCCTTAGGTTAAGTATTTCTATCCGCCATTGTGTTCACCTTTTTCCATTTACTTTCCACAATTGTCATACGTCTTCCCCTTGCCTCCTTCGTATCCACAGCCCACACTACGCCAATTTACTTCGTGTCTTACACCTCTTACCCCAACCAGAGATTGTATAAGATAACCTGGTTACCAGTATCTGTCATAAGTACCCCGAAAACAATAACTAAGTACCCCTACGAACTGCCGCTGTGGTTGGTATTTTATATTTAATAGAAAACGCAGTTCCCAGGGCCAACTAATAGTATCCATAACCCTCTGACTGATCACATAACTCTATATCTTTTCCAGACTCATATACCACCCCATAGTTGCATTCCCCGGTAGCATTTGGCTAACATATTCTACTGCCTTTTCAAACTTCCATATCAATTGTAGCCTAATGCCACCCCCACGCCCAGGGACCTTAGGGGCAAAATTTCCCTGTAGCCCTTGAACTCTTCCCCCCCTCTCATTAAGACACCCGCGCTTCTCGACTCTTGTCCGACCTAGCCTCTCTCTCATACCTCTTGAAGATCCTTGAATTGTCCGTTGCTAACGCTCTCCAACCTTTTATATATATACTCCTATCCAGCCTACCTTCACTTAGTAGGCCAGAACAACATTAGAACTTTACTAGCCCCTTGCATGCCATCTATTCTCTTACAACACATTCACAACCCTGCACCCAATGGTCGTCGGTGCGAGGCTAGCCGCCCCGCCAGTAACTAACTTCTATTGCCATACTTCCAGATAAATGTGGCAGAGTTAGCAACCCAGTCTCCACCATATCCAGCAAACCCTACAATTAACAACCAGCCGAGTAAATCCAGCTAGCTAAGGCACCTTCGGTTTTGGTATTAAAGACACCCACATCTGTCTCATACATAGAGGGTTATTACAAACACTGGTGATATGGCAAGCCCCTAGCCACAGCCGCCGGACGACTATCACAGAAGAGAGGGCGCCCAGCTCCCCCTTTTTGCCCACCCGAGGAGGGAGACCCCCACCCCCGCGGAGGTATACCTGGCCCCTGTTTTGACTTTCGAGTCATCGCCAGGTAGCACAGGAATTCTTCCTATCGATGAACTAACCATGAATGACTAACACCTTTACTAACCTCTATTAACTCACAATAAACCATTTACCTTTCTTGCATGCTCTGATCACTAAATTAGCACCTCAGCTATACCATAGAATGAAGATTGAACAATCTAGAGAGACGCTCCTATCACAGCTGTCCCCATCCTCCTCGCAAAGTAGATCCAGTCTCTCTCCCCTAAATACGTCCAGTATAGCCAAAATAGTACCTCTTACTAAGGCTCAGTTATATGAAAATATAAAGGCTTCCTATCGCCCTGTGCCACAACAGTAAATACCATCTTACCTAGTCCCCATATCTATTGAGAGCTCAATTAAGTCCATAAGACTCGAGATCCCTACTGTCTACAGGGTTCAGAACCGAGCCTATAAATCTAACTCCCGCCCCCAGTCAAATCAGTTGAAAGCTAGACACCAACCAGGGGTCACTACCCTGCAGTTAATTTCTAGCTCTGCCCTTGTGTTGTTCCGGAGTGAGATCCCAGAACCGGCAGACTCCGTGGCAGATTTGGATAGAAGGACCTGCCCACGTATTGAAGAACTTCACACATATGGCCCCCCTGGACGGCCGCGGAACCAGTCGTTAGCCCCCAACATCATGGACGCAAGATAACCAGGACCAGACCCATCAGATACTACCCAAGATTCCCTTTAGCAGTACTACATATTACTGTGCTGTTTAGAGATTCACTAATTAATATTTCTACGAAGTGGCTAAGACCTTGCCCAGTGTAACTCATACTTAACCATTCCATTTGGGACGTACTAAGCGATCAGTGCTCTTTAATTAACAGGCGACCTTGACTCTCGTAATTACCTTATTCAGATATTAAAACTCTAGTGATATCTAACGTTCGCCCACTGATTTGCGTTCTATGTATTTCTGAGACAAGGATATCAAACTTAGATCAGTACCCCCTGAGGTTACTAGAATTCCCGTGCTCTAAAATACGCGTGTCTAATCTAGTCTGTGAACTACTACTTGTGCACCAGAGCTACCAGTAATAAATCTAACAGTGAATATGAATCTATAAGTAACATTGATGGTCTTCGGTATATAAACCTGTGAAATCAAAGCCAGTGATCAGAAGATTAATACCTGAACATTGGAAGTGGGAGACTAGGCTCCATCCAGATCCACTTATGCTAGTGTTGTTCAATTCTATTATATTGTCTTACACAAGTATTCTGCAGTGGTATATCAATAAACGTGATCATGTAACTTGCTACCATGTGTTTCTTTGTGTTCTCTATTCCTCATATCTTGTATTGTGCATGCAGCCTTATATACCCAGTCAATTTAGAACTCACATTACCCAAGTTAAACCTGTAGAAAAACAGGGCATAACAATTGTTTCCTGAATGTCTGGTAGTGCCTCCTCTACTACTTAAGTTCATGAATAATCATAACTCATAACTGATCTAAGGCAGAAAGATCTTGTTATGTTAGAAGGGATTATGTGAGCAACCTAATAGAGGATTCTGCAAGCATAACTCCTTGGCAACAATTGACTGTAGGCCTCATCAGCATTGTTGACAAAAAGGCGAAAAGCTGCCTGCGTTCCTTGAACCTCTTCTACATATTGGGACGTCATCACCGGCTACGCAAAAAGCCCATCTGTAAACCTTCTCTACACTCCCGGACAACTTGGACGGCCCCGAGCTGCTGTTAACCCCCGACACCACCGAGACAAGATAACCAGGAAAACTCAATCACAGTGTTAACTCGCAAAGTACCAAATTACGGTACCATTAACTCAACCATCCAGTGTATGCGTTTATGTATCAATCTTCTCTGATGTTAGGAAGCAAGTGATTTATTATGCTAGTATGTATTAACATATATCAGTGAAATTTAGTTTAGGCGAACTGACTCCCGTAATTATTCTTGCCATCAGGTTTTACCTCGCCAAAGAAATAAGTCCAAATTATTAGGACTACGGCTCGAGCAAAAGCAATTTTGAAAGAAGTGATTGTGACTCCACCCGAAACCTGATTCGCCCCTCACTGATATTTTTCGGTCTAAAGTGTTACCTAAACAGCCGAATATACTAGACCAGTGCAACTAGCTACAGTTATCCCTTTACGTTAATTCTTGGGCTATAACCATATTACCTATACCTTCATCCTAGATTGAGTCATATTGCCAGAGAGTTAATACAGCGAGATACCTAACCCGCGTGATTCGTGTACTCTAATATCTTACAAATAAGGTGATCAGAAGCATAATACCTGAACGTTGGAATTGGGAAGTGAACCTCCATCCAAATCCACGAGAAGTGCTAGAGATTGTAAAAAGTCCAAAACTACGTATCTGACTTATTCAATTTACCATTGTTTCAAGTGCACATATAACCATTATTCTACCTAGTGTTTTTGGAGAATAAAGCTGCATTATAAACCATTACTGTGATGTTATTTATACCATCGGTTGATTCCATTGTGTACTGTGCGTGAAGTCCTATATACCCAATCTTGCAGAACTCACCTATACCAAGTTAATCCTTAATACCAAGTTAATCTCCCAACAATTTGCGTATTGCTACTTATAACTGTAGGGGGCTCCCTAAAACCAACAGAGGGCTTCTCCTACGCCCTGATGTAGTAGACGTATTTAATACCAGTGATATTGTGTGCCTGCAGGAGACTTGGTATTTTAAACAGGATTTGGGTAACCTCAGTACTATCTGTGATAATTTTCATGGGTTTGGGGTCTCGACAACCGATGCTATGGATGGTCTAGTAGCAGGTCACCCACCGGGAGGAGTAGCTATTTTGTGGAGGGACTCTTTAGACAGCCGGGTTAAACCACTTGTAACAAATTTACCATGGTGTACAGGTATAGAAATAGAAGATATCCAACGGAAAGTAGTTATTCTTAGTGTGTACTTGCCCTACCAATGTAATGAAAATGAAGAACAATACCTGGAATGCCTTGGAGAGCTAAGTGCTCTTTTACAAGAACTAAATACCACCTGCTACTCTGTAATAGGGGACTGGAATGCTAATCTGAAGGACATGAGTAACTCTCTGTTTGCTAGTCATATGACTAACTTCTGTGGTGAGCATGATCTAATTATCTCTTCTCAGCTCATGCTCCCTCATAGTAGTTACACATGTGTCAGTGCAGCATGGGGCTCAACGTCTTGGCTAGATCATACCGTAGCTAGTGCTGATTTCCATGATATGATAACAAATATGGAAATTCAGTATACATATACAGATGAAGATCATATCCCATTGACCTTAACAGCTAGTTTGGAAAGAGCGCCAGAATTAACCCAGTCAAACAATAGTGTAAATCCAAAACTGCCATGGGGCGGGCTTGACGAGGAGGAGTGTGAGCAATTTTGCACTTTAACACACACTCTCCTTTCTGAGCTTGATCCTGGCAGTGAGGATGCCATTACCTGTGAAGACCCCAATTGTGTTAATGCTAGTCATCGAGAAGAAGTCAGCAAGCTGTACAATAATATTATATCTTGTCTTACTAAGGCTAGTGACATAGTATTTCACAAGCATAACAAAAATTACTCTTTTAACAAACCTGGGTGGAATGACCATGTTTCAGAACTATACCAGGCATCCCGAGATGCTCGTAGTGTATGGCTGGATCATAACAAACCGAGACAGGGACCCATTTTTGACATGTTCACCAGACTAAAGGCTAGATGCAAGTATGCAATCAGATATATAAAAAACAATGAAAATGTATTAAGAAGAGAAGCATTGGCCAAAAACTTTGCTAGCAAAGACACATTGGCCTTCTGGAAGGATATTAAAAAAATGCATAATAGCTGCACACCTCTACCCGTTAGTGTAGATGGGATCTCTGGTACTAATAACATAGCCAATCTTTGGAAAACACATTACCAAACTTTGTTTAACTCTGTTGGGCACCAAGGAAATACCATTGCTGCTACAACAGAGTGTAACAAAGAAGAAAAATATGACACAATTAAAGTTACAAGTGAAAAAATCAAGGCTGCAATAAGTAGGCTAGATGCTAACAAATCCTGTGGTTTTGATGGTATATATGCTGAACATTTGAAGTACTCCTCCACTCTCCTCTTGGAGAAACTCAGCAGTTGCTTTACCAGCTTTCTAATCCATGGTTTCCTACCAGAATCTATGATGTCCGTTACCTTGATACCAGTAATTAAAGACAAGGCTGGCAAAATTACATCAAAAGACAACTATAGACCTATTGCCCTTGCCAGTATTGTAAGTAAGATACTAGAGTTAATCATTTTAGACAGAATCTCAGTGTATATCTCAACTAATAGTAATCAATTTGGTTTTAAAAAGAATCATGGTACGGACCAGTGCATCTACACTCTGAAGGAGCTAGTGGATGGGTACATCAAAATGAACAGCTCTATTTTTGCATGCTTTCTTGATGCTAGTAAGGCATTTGACAGAGTCTGCCACAATATCCTGTTTGATAAATTAGCAACAAGGGGAGTGCCATCCTATATACTGAGAATCTTGAAGTACTGGTACGCCAATCAAACATTTAATGTAAGATGGGGTAACATTATTTCGGATTCCTTTACAGTAACCAATGGAGTGAGACAGGGTAGTATTCTCTCACCTTACTTATTCAATGTATATATGGATGAATTAAGTGATAAATTGAATAAAGAGCAGATTGGATGTTATGGTGGGAATAAAATCATCAACCATCTCATGTATGCTGATGATCTGGTCATTATTGCACCGTCTTCTGCGGGTCTGAGCAAACTTCTTGATATATGTGAATCTTTTGGTAGTAAACATTGTGTTAAATTCAACCCACTGAAAAGTGCTGTTCTTATATTTAGATCAAAATTACTGTATAAAAGTAAACTGCCAAATTTCTCACTCAATAATCAAATTATTCAAGAAGTAAACAAAATAAAATACCTGGGACACATTATCTCAAACGATTGCTCAGATGATGCAGATATCGGCCGTCAGCGCAGACAGCTATATTTACGTGGTAACACCATCTTGAGAAAATTCCACATGTGTAATTGGGAAACTAAAGTCACTTTGTTCCGGACATATTGTTCCTCTATGTACACGGCCCATTTGTGGTGGAAGTATAAGAGAGCCACCATAAATGGTCTGTGTACATCCTATCATAATATACTCAAGATGTTCATTGGTCTCTCTAAATATGAAAGCACTAGTATGGTGTGCACACTGTTGGATGTGCAGTGCTGTCGGGCTGTCATCAGGAGACTGGTGTACAGCTTTTCGCAGCGACTGCAATCCTCCAGTAACACGCTGATTGTAGCTCTTTGGTCTAGTGATCATATCTATGAATCCCGTATTATATCTCACTGGCAGAAGCTGCTGCACACATAGTATGTACTGTAATGTAATATATAGGTCTAATTGAACTATGAGCAATGATCTGTGCAATAGGTGTTAACCAACATTGAGCAATAGCCTTAGTTAGCCTATCTGTGTTATATTGTGACAAAATGTGATATGTGCTCTATTCTGTAAATAGGCCTACTGTATTTTTTATTTTATTGTGTCTTTATTAATATATCTTTGTGTATAATTATTATCTGTGCTCTGACGAGAAGTGTATGTGATATGGACCATTAGGTCGTACTGTATTTATACTGTATCTATCTTATGTGTCTGGAATAAAGAATTATTATTATTATTATTATTATAATCCTGTATACAATCAGGACATAACACTGGCGGAAGCGGTGTTTCTTGATTCGGATAGAGGATTTCATTGCAGTGCATTTTCGAAGCAATAGAGAAACAATAACATCAAGATGGCAACCCGTTCTCACATTCCCATTCCGAAATACGATGGGGAAACCTACGGATTAGAAACATACATGGACATTGTAAAGCCCGTGCTAGATTTGGCGTATACTACGGATCAAGAAAAAATCGCCGTAACACTTACGCACTTGGGAAAAGCCGTTTCCCTAGTCGCATACCAGGTAACCCCTACCCTCACGTGGGACGAATTCAGGCCCATAGTGATTGAAGCTATCAAACCTTCATTGGGCATCTTCGTCGCCCACACCCGTATTCAGGACACAAAGAACGAAGGTGATCTGGATGCAACGTTGAACACCATTTCACAACACATAAAAATCTCATTTCCCACCCTAACTAGAGTGCAACAAGAACAGCAAATTTTAGTGAACTTAGTCTCAGTGTTGCCCTCAGCAGTTAAAGATTATTTTGCTGTGCACGACCCCGTCGGGTTCCAAAAGGACCTAATCACCATCCGACGAATCTTAGCAGTGCAACCGAAACCAACAAAAATTGCTGCCATCAAGAGGTATATCACTCATCCGCAAAACTCCAACTCCAACTCCAAGCCCGCCTATTCCTCCGGGAAGCCTCAGCCTAGCAGACCACGATTCCAACCCAACCCACTGCGACGGATCTACAACCGGAACAAAACCTACAACCTAAATCAGAGTAAGAACCCCACCCTGGTCATTATAAACCCCTATGATTTCTCAGCCTGTAGTTCAAAGTGTGCCCTTCATGAAATCCGCGACTCCGCAAAACCTCGCTCAAACCAACCTCGCATTTCAGTAAATGATGAGGAGTTTGTTGAGGATGAGGATGCCGGGGATTTGGAGCAGGAAGATGTTGCTCACCTCATGAACCCTGATGCTTCAGAGAGAATCCTGGAAGAGTCAGAAATAGACCCCTAGGATTTTTAGAATATCCCCCGCCCACGATGGCCTCGGCGGGGGATGCCCTCAATGACCGAACTGCCCCCATTTATCACCTCGCCAAGATTAAGGATATTCCTGTCCGATTATTGATCGACACTGGCGCCTCTAGATCATGCTTGTTCCATTCTTTCGTTTCCAAACATCACCGCAAGTTTGGGGCACTGTCACGCACCAAATCCAAACTAATCAGTGCCGGAGACACTTCCTTACAAATCCGGGGTGAAACACAACCTCTCCACGTAACTACCCCTGCCCCCCATGCAAATTGCTACCATTCATTCATAGTTTTTCCATCCGATTGTCAACATTACGACGGATATTTAGGACTTGACCTCCTTCAGAAACTCCAGGCCCAAGTTGATTGCGGCCAACGACTGATCTCTTTTCAAAAAAAAAAAAAAAATCCAAATAAATAAAAAAAAAAAAAAACCCAGTCCATAAGCTCCACCAAGAAGGAGTCCCCTCAGCCGCCCTGTTGCACCCTGAATCACAAGAGTGTGAATCAGCCTCACTATCCCCAGAACAGTCACAAAAATCCCCCCCAGAACAAACAAAACAATAAGAATGTCACCCCCAATACTCCTATCCACCAGACCTCCCCGAAACCTAAAAGTTCAACCCCTACCCCCATCAAAACTGAAGGAGGAAAGTCCATGTCTTTATGTAATGCTCATTCTCTTAGCCCATATTCCACTAGCCTACTATTATTCCAGGAAACGCCATGCACCCTTCTCTAAATGTTTTGATGAATACTCCAAATAATATTGGCCATCCTGTGCAACTCTCCATGCCACCTTTTTTTTCGACCACCCCTGATAAATGTCCTATGCAACCCCTATCCAATGCTCAAACGAATGTACATACACCACACAAACCACACACGCCCCCCTCTGAAATTCCGTTTTCTATGGTTACCCCTCTTCCAACCACAGCCCAAATGTCACAGGTACCCCTCCCCTCCGAGGTTTCTATGCCCCACCCTGACACACAGCAAACGAACATACCCACACACACTAATACAAACCACAGGCCAGGACCCCCCCTAAACTGCAATCCCATCATTATCAGCCCCGCCATCATCCAAGACAAATGCCATATTCCCCCCCACCATCAGAAATGGGTTAACCTTCGCCCTATTCCTCAAACCTCTATGATCTTGACCCCCACTAACATGTCAACCCCTCAGGACCGCTGCCTCATCCAGCCCGCAATCATTTCCTCCCAAACCAACAACATATTAATAGCCAATATCTCCGAAGAAGTACTCACTTTACCCAAGGGCCTCATTATCGGAGACCTAGAGACGTTTGATGACCTAACCGTAACCCCCACTAACGCCCCCAATAGTTTGAAGTTACCCTCCCTTCCCGAATCCCTTTTAGACCAACAAAAACAAAACATGTATTCCCTACTGCTGGAGTTTAGCGACGTTTTTGCTTAAACCCCCACCGAAATAGGACAGACCAACCTAGAACAACACGCCATCAACAGCACCGGACCGCCTTTGCGTCAGCCCTCCCGCAGGAAGAACCCCCTTCAGCGGCAAGAAGAAGAACAACAAGTGCAAGAGATGTTGGATGCAGGCATTGCTACTCCCTCCATTAGCCCTTGGTCTTCCCCAGTGGTGCTGGTGAAGAAGAAAGATGGGTCCCCTCGATTCTGCGTGGACTATCGGCGATTAAACGATGCAACGATCAAAGACGCCACCCCCCTTCCACGTATCGACGACTCCATCGACTCAATCCACGGCTCCAAATGGTTCACCACGTTGGATCTTCAAGCCGGGTACTGGCAAGTTCCCATAACACCAGAAGATCAGCAGAAGACAGCATTCTCCACCAGCGGCGGTCACTTGTACGAATTCAATGTACTACCATTTGGCCTCTGCAACGGCCCTGCCACCTTCTCCCGCCTGATGGAATCAGTACTCAAAGGACTAACTTGGGAAACCTGCCTCGCCTATTTAGACGATGTAATAGTTTACTCTGGTACCTGGAAGGAACACCTACGCCGATTGAAACAAGTACTCCAACGAATAAGAGAAGCCGGATTAAAACTCAAACCCTCAAAATGCGAAGTAGCAAGGAACAAGGTTGACTTTTTGGGTCACGTAATATCCGAGCAAGGGATTTCCCCCGACCCCCAGAAGCTATCTGCCATCCATAACCAACAACCCCCCACCACAGTCAAAGGAGTCCGCTCATTTCTTGGGTTAGCCACCTACTACAGACGTTTCGTCCCCCACTTCGCAGACATAGCCCGCCCACTACATCAACTTACCCATAAGGACACAGTATTTTCTTGGACATCTGAGAGAAATGAAGCATTCGAGAAGCTGAAAGAAAAGCTAGTGCAGGCCCCTACTGTATCATTTCCCGACTATCAGCAACCTTTTCGTCTCTACACCGACGTGTCATTATACGCCATTGGAGCCGTTCTCGCCCAAGTCCAAGAAGGACGGGAGCACGTCATTGCCTATGCTAGCTCTACTTTAAATCTAGCTCAACAAAATTATGCTGCTACCAAACGGGAATGCCTAGGAGTCATTTGGGCCCTCAACCACTTCCGGTCTTTCGTACTAGGAGCAAAACTGGACATCATTACCGACCACCAATCTTTGCTATGGCTACGGAAATGCGAAACCAATTCAGCCTTACTAGTACGATGGAGAGAAACACTCGAAGAGTACGACTTCACGATACAGTATCGACCAGGGAAACTCCACACCAATGCTGACGCCCTCTCCCGTCTCCCTGTACCAGAAAGCCCCCCCACCAACCTGGCCGCCTTACGACAAACAGATTATTCCTACACTTTTGTAGTGCAGGACTTACCCAAACCCGCTGTCTCGCTCCTACAATCCTGGGAAAGCAGAATCAAGCCCCTTTGGATACCCAAGCCTATATTCTCAAAGTTGACACGTTGGGGAGATCAACTCGCCACAGAATCCGGCCATATAGTCATTGACCCCACACTCGCCCAAACCTACATGATTGCAATCCATGAAGGGAACGGAATTCACCTTGGTCAAAAGAAGATGCTCAAGATCTTTCAGGACCAATATTGGACACCAAACCCATCCGGAATTGCCAAGCAAGTGACCGAAGCGTGCAAACCCTGTGCGTTGGGAAAGGACCAATGCCGTACAGCAGGGCCAGCTGGCACCATTTCCGCTCAAAAACCATTCCAGATCCTTTCCCTTGATGTGATGGGCTCTTTCCCTGCTCGCGCCGGAAACCGCTATATTGTCACGTTTGTTGACATTTATTCCAAATTCCTAATAGCTTGCCCCGCCAAAGATCACACGGCCACCATCGTTGCAACCCTCCTCGCCACTGAAGTTTTTCCCATTTTCGGCCTACCTATTGCTGTCTTATCCGACAATACCCCAGAATTTAGTGGCCAAGTCTGGCAACAATTCGCAAAGCAATGCGGACTAAAGATCAAACACTCCTCCCCTTACTGGCCGCAAGGCAACGCCGTGTGCGAACGCAGTCACCGTACGTTTAACAACCAATTACGTACCCGTATAATTGCCTTGAACAACTCCGACTGGCCATCACAATTAAAAATGATTCAGTGGTATGAATACCTGCCCCAAAGAAGACGGAATTTCCCCCCACGAACGCGTGTACGGAGTGGCACCCCTCTTATTGCCATTCCATCACCACGCCCAACCCTCCACCGCACCACTCCAAACTGACCCTTTGCAACAACTACAGAACACCCTGCGCACCGCCCAAAACTGCCAAAACACTAAAAACGACAACACCCTTGACCAGAACCCCTTCGCCATTCACGATACCGTGATGGTGGCCAAGCTTCCGGTCATCAACAAATTAGGCCCGAGATATGTCGGACCTTATACCGTCACCCAGATCCCAAATGCCTACCAAACCACCATTAATTATCACGGCGAGACACGCACCTACAGAAATAGATTTGTTAGAATCTTCAAACCCCTAACTAACGAAGATAGTATTCCTCCTACCACCCCCCGACTCCGAGCTAACCACCCCCTGCACTCAACCACCTATTTTGTTCAGACCCGCAGCCCCACCTGACATTCCAACAAAACCAAAACCTCCTACCCCACCTCTCCCCGCTTTTCACCAACACTCCCCCCGAACTCGTCCCCCCTCCGCACTGTCCCCAGAAGTTACACCCCCCCCTACCGTACCTGTATCTTCCACCTCGGACAACAAATTCCAACAAACAAAAAACATACCTCCCAAACCACCAACCGTTACAAACTACATCCACGTGTGTCCTCCAAAACTCACCCTACAAAGCCACATCTAACCAAACGATTGCGAAAACCAGCCCCCCTATCACCCCACTCCTCCTCACCCTCACCTTCTACCTCAAACCGAAAACCCCCACCTGGCCCTCGCCCATCTCAAAAGAAAGAGAACCCCAACCCTTCTCTCCAACAACCTCTGGTTTCCTCACAAACCCCATCCCCCCCTAACTCCACCCCCAGTCTCCAACCGAACTCCTCCGAAACCACCTCCCCCCTGTCCTCTATACCCGACCCACCAAACCCCCCCCAACATCTTAGATCATGATTACACCCTCAGAAATTCAACAACCGGCATAAAAAAAAAAAAAACCCGCTCCTCCACAATGACCACCAACTTGACTCCATTTTCCCTACCAATTCGGCTTGCCCCCCCCACAACTGGCCCCTTTCCTTCCACCATTCCCCCTTCCACGAGCAAACACCACAGCACACCTACCTCATCAACAACGAATACGGCAACCAACACCACCCCACCTCACCTCCTCTCAACCCCACCCCAATACCACCCCGATACAGAATTCATCATCCAGTGATTCAAGCCCCAAAATAAAAAAACGCCTCCCCATACGGACAGCCTCAGGACGTTTAATCACTAAACCTGTCCGGTTTTCTCCTATCCGCGAGATTAAAGCAGTAAAAACCACAACATCCCCCACAATCCACACGCCCATATTAAGAATCGCCCCGATTTTTCCCCCACCACCCCCACAGACACAACACTCAGCAAAGACCTCCGCCACTATACCTGACCAACCAGCCACCAAGATGTCCACGACGCCCTTCATAAAGCGAGTCAGAATGTACACGGACTCAGGACAAATGGTCCGCTTGCAAGCCCACCACGAAGCCTTCACAGCAGCCCTAATCAACACCACGACAACTTTCCTTCAGGTCACCATCGACCCTCATAAGACCCCAGAGACCCGTTCCATCAATTGGTGGGGACTCCTCCATACACTACCCATGATCCACCACCAAGGAGCCTCTCTTTACTTCACCCTTGAGGCTCGAGGACGAGCCTACGACGAAGGGGAGGGAAGTAAAATACCCCAAAAAGGGAATTCCCCCACCAACCTCCCAATCAACAACCCAGTGGTAATTCCGCAAGAACCAGAGCGAAAACCAACTGGGACGAAAGGACCCAACAGCAAGAAGGGAAAGTGGGACGCTCCCGCAAGATCAAAGGAAGCCGCCAACTCTGTCAGTCAACAGAGGAGCGCACGACTGGACCAGGGGACCGACCCCAACACGGCCGGAAAGAAAAAGGCCCCAAAGGCACGTCGGCCAAAAATGGTGGATCCCCAACCTTTTTAACATTCACAACACTCACATACCAACCCCATGCTCAGCTGTCCTTTTTCTGTTGTAGTAACTAAGTATATAGATAAGTGCCCCCGTGCTCAGTTGCCCCCTTGCCTTGTTCTTCTAGTAACTAAGTGTATATATAATATTAACCGGAGTATGTCACCTGTATTGATGCGACATAGCGGCACTGTCCTTGTGTCGTATTGTGCCACGTGCATACCAACCCGGTTTCATCATATTATTAGGACGACGTCTATGATGCCGTCGTTTATGCATGTATTCACGCCTTAGGGTAACTATCTGTTATCCACGATGTTTTCTCTTTTCCATTAAACTCCGCATGTTACACGCCTATTAAAAACCCAGTCTTCTAAAATAAAAACCACATGACTTTCCTCCTAGACATTCTTGATGTACCAACTAAGTATGTATTTCATTAGATAACCACCTTGTGGGTATAGTACTTTCATTTGTGTAGGTGCGAAGGCGAGCTCAAAACACCTTCGATTTCCAGTCCACAACGAGCCCGATCATGATTATGTCACCCCTATAACAAATTATGTAACCCACATACCCCCCCCCCCCCCCCCCTTGCTCAGCTGTTCCTTTCTTCTGTAGTAACTAGATATATATAGATATGTGCCCCCGTGCTCAGCTGCCCTTGTCTTGTTCTTCTAGTAACCACGTGTATATATAATATTAACCGGAATTTGCCCGATCGATATTGCTACGACACAGAGGCACTGCCCATGTCGAATCGTATTCCGTGCATTCCAACCAAGTCCCATTCACCTTAAGTTGACAACAACTAATACCGTCCTTCATGCATGTATTTCAGTCCTTAATTATCTTCTATCCGCCATGTTATTCCTCTCTTCCATTTACTTTTCCACAATTGTTACACGTCTCCCAATCACCACCTCCTAATCCACAATCCACATTACTCTGTTTTGCTTCGTGACCCCATGCTCAGTAGTAACCTGTTTTGTGGGTCATCCTGTCATTTGCTCCTGCACACCCCGCTGCACACACCACCCTACCTGTTCGATCGTAGGGAAATGCCACCCCTATGTCCAGCGCATTAAGGGTCACTACCCTAGGTCACGAGCGGCGCGGCGCCTAGCCTCAAACCACCCCCTTTCCAATATCCAACCCCCACCTGTAAAGACGCCCAGACGAACGTTCTAACATGCCGATCCCGTTCATTTCCTCACCCCAATAAATAGCAGATAAAGACTCATTCTTGTAACCCCATTTACTACCCTCTCACTTACTAGCCCAACTCACAACCTGAACCAGGATGGCGGATGGCGCGAGGCTACACACCCAACCTCTCACCCCTAAGAAGTCGACGGTTCCGCCTGACTTGCATTTTCACGAAAACTACTATTTATGAGCCCCATGAGTAATCCTAGTAAGTAAAAACTAGAGCCCATGATCAACCCTCCCTAGGAGCATCACTCTTGACACCACCACATCATAAGAAAACCCCATTAGCATAGAGAATCCCATATATACATATTTAGGGAGTGGCATGCCCCCCCACCCCAAAGGGACCCCCCCAACCCCCGTGGACGTTCACCATGACCCACACGTAGCCAACAAATTCTTGCCAGACACCAGGTGAATTTCCAACAGGTGATGAACTAACCCTCTAAATACCTATCCAAATACCATCCTATCCCATCCTTAACCAAAACCAAAATCTTCCTTATCCCATCCTAGATTACGAATAGCATGTCAGCTAGACCAGAGAAGGATATTTAGGTGAATTGATGAATAATACCTCCCAGCCTATTCACGTAGGGCGCCAGCAAAGTAGTCTCTAAAAACCTTCACCAAATCCGCCTAAATAACTCTACTAGTACCTCATACTAGAGTTAAGATATCCACGATAATAAATCAGATAACAAGTTACTTACCGCCACATTAAAGACCCCCTCCCTAACCCCCTAAGTTCACCAGAATAAATTAACTACTTCATAGCATTGACATCCAATACTTCTAGAATATTTCTGAAGCTTCCTTGACCTGCCTATAAATAAGACACAGAGACAACAGTCGAGCAGTTGAATATTAGAGCTCAAAGCAATGGTTGACCGCATTGTGTTGTCATCTAGTGTTCCCCCCCCCCCCTCAAGATTCGCGATAACTTCGGCGTTCCGTGATCTGTGCAACTCTGTGAGGAAGTGAATTTAAGCTTTTTATGAATATATTATTGCGTTCGGTACTGCCGGCTGTAATATTATATTGGTAAACAACCAATTCACCCATTTTTGATTGTTTCCTGAACGTCTGGTAGTGCCTCCTCTACTACTTAAGTTCATGAATAATCATAACTCATAACTGATCTAAGGCAGAAAGATCTTGTTATGTTAGAAGGGATTATGTGAGCAACCTAATAGAGGATTCTGCAAGCATAACTCCTTGGCAACAATTGACTGTAGGCCTCATCAGCATTGTTGACAAAAAGGCAAAAAGCCGCCCGCGTTCCTTGAACCTCTTCTACATATTGGGACGTCATCACCGGCTACGCAAAAAGCCCATCTGTAAACCTTCTCTACACTCCTGGACAACTTGGACGGCCCCGGAGCTGCTGTTAACCCCCGACACCACCGAGACAAGATAACCAGGAAAACTCGATCACAGTGTTAACTCGCAAAGTACCAAATTACGGTACCATTAACTCAACCATCCAGTGTATGCGTTTATGTATCAATCTTCTCTGATGTTAGGAAGCAAGTGATTTATTATGCTAGTATGTATTAACATATATCAGTGAAATTTAGTTTAGGCGAACTGACTCCCGTAATTATTCTTGCCATCAGGTTTTACCTCGCCAAAGAAATAAGTCCAAATTATTAGGACTACGGCTCGAGCAAAAGCAATTTTGAAAGAAGTGATTGTGACTCCACCCGAAACCTGATTCGCCCCTCACTGATATTTTTCGGTCTAAAATGTTACCTAAACAGCCGAATATACTAGACCAGTGCAACTAGCTACAGGTATCCCTTTACGTTAATTCTTGGGCTATAACCATATTACCTATACCTTCATCCTAGATTGAGAGTCATATTGCCAGAGAGTTAATACAGCGAGATACCTAACCCGCGTGATTCGTGTACTCTAATATCTTACAAATAAGGTGATCAGAAGCATAATACCTGAACGTTGGAAGTGGGAAGTGAACCTCCATCCAAATCCACGAGAAGTGCTAGAGATTGTAAAAAGTCCAAAACTACGTATCTGACTTATTCAATTTACCATTGTTTCAAGTGCACATATAACCATTATTCTACCTAGTGTTTTTGGAGAATAAAGCTGCATTATAAACCATTACTGTGATGTTATTTATACCATCGGTCGATTCCATTGTGTACTGTGCGTGAAGTCCTATATACCCAATCTTGCAGAACTCACCTATACCAAGTTAATCCTGTATAAAATCAGGGCATAACAGCACTGTTGGGTTATCTTCTTAGATTCTCGATCTAGTGTCGATAAGGGCTTCTCGGCTGCTCCGGGGCCGGCCAGGGTGTCCAGTTGTGTGAAGAAGTTACAGATGGGCCATCAACCGTTGATGAAGTTCCGTTAAGGTACTCTCGGGGCTAGGATTTTTAATGTTATGCTTCAGGCTGAGGCCGGATTAGTACATCATCGGACCAACGCAAGAGGAGTCTACTCAAGGACTCTTCTTGACTGTCTCTAATCTTTATGAGAGGTTCAAAGAACTCAGGCGGTTTTTCCCTTTTAGTCACAAATTCTGGTGGGTTGCCACAGACAAAATGTGCCTAGGATTTATATCTGCTAAGTGCTCCTAAGAGTATCTCGCATAGACCCTTCTAACACAAAAGATTTTTCTATCCTAGATCTCTGTGAGTTAAGTACAAGTCTGGTGTCTAAAATAATAAAGTATTGAAAGGTAGGGAGGCCTTCGTCTTTCAATATTTATATTAGGTTAGATAAGACACTAATATAAATAACTATATTAAATTCTGGGTGGCCAGAAATAATCAGTTATGGATATGTAGTTCTTGTTGCACTATATATAAATGGTTATAAAACTCAAGTGGAAGAGGTGATACCAGCAATGAGTTTTTAATCACTTATTGGGGTAGATATATGTATTGGTAAAGGTCTCTATATTAATCGGTGGGTGGCCACGATTAATTAAGATCCAAAAAAAATATATATCAATGTCACTGATTTTATCACAGACTCCGTGTTGCCGCTCGTCTATAGGTAATCTTGAGTGGTGAGTTAAATAGTCTTCAGTCAGAGAGCGGGTTGCCGTTCATCAGAAGCGATATTTGCACTTACTTAGTTCCTCTCCTCTCAGGGTTTATATAGCAGGGCTGCCCGGTGTTGCCTGGGCTGGTGGTTGATGGATTTGCTATTATCTGGGCTGTTCAGTCAAGTGGAAGGGGAGTTTTTGCTTTATAGGAGGAGCCTTACCGTGGGGCTCACTTCAGGGAGTAAAGAGGAAGTGGATACAACAATTTTTGGGGCTGGAGCTAACAGGCTCTTCAAGTTGGCAAGATGGTGGAGGTGTGGTGGACGTTGGAGTCGGGATGTTGCCTTAGCTGGGGGTGGTCCCCTTAATCTTTGGGGTGGCTGTGTATGGGGGCTGTTGTGGAGTCGTTGCCTGGGTTATTTGCTCCTCATTTCCGGTGCCCTGGATTAGATAACAGAGTTAGTACGTACACCGGACATATAAGAATAAGTAATGGAAGGGGTGCTGGCAAGAGGCCCTTTGTTGGTTGTTTTCGTGGAGGATGGGGCGGAGTGCCTCGCCCGTGAAGGCCAGCTGGCTAAGTGCCTGACTTTTATAAGTAAGTTACTTTTAAGGGAGGGGATGAGTGGGGGGTGTTGGACAGCTCTCTCTTTATCTGTAGTCCTTGGATAATGAAAAATGACAAGTAATAAAATACACTCAGACATACCCGTATGTGTGTATAAGTGGTTGCTAGCCAGAGTTAACCTGGTGGTCCTTTACGTCGGGGTCGAAGGGGCGGAGCACGTCGCGCCCTAGGGTCGGCCGGGGGGGGGGTGGGGGGGGGGGGGGGGGGGGGGGGGGGGGGGTGGGGGGGGGGGGGTGGAATAGGTGGAAGTCCCTCCGTGACCTGACGTGGCCCGGCGGCCTGGCCTTCAAGTTAATTGGTTTGTTGTGGTCAGCCAAATATGGTTCAGGCCGGAAAATACTAGGAAAGAAATGTATTGGAAGGGAGAGAGATAGAGAGAGAGATGCGTAGATAGAGATAGTGATCCAAGGGAAGGTGGAAGACATGCGTAATCAGGGCGGTATGGTAGCTATCACTACGTCACGTTGATGGAATCTGGTGGTCACGTACCTGAAACAAACACAACGCAAGGGATTACCGCTTCGTTATGTGAATATGGTCATTACTTAATTCTGGCGTAACTTATACATCGCTTAGCTACGAGAAGGGAAAAGAAATAGAGCAATGTGTATTGTGCACTAGAAGATGGTACTTGACAAGATGTTAGGTGAAGAATTGGAAAAGAAAAAAAAAGGCACAATGGGGTTACGTAATTCAATGGTCAGTAGAAAGTACAATGTGAGGTTATGGATAATTATATATATATATATATATATATATATATATATAATATGTACTCGTTAACATGGGGAAACGAAAAACTAGGTATCTTTCCTGTCTACCGTTTCCCTTAACGGTATCATTAGCTGCGTTTTCTGTTACCCCAAAGTCTGATAACCCACTCTCATTATAGTGGGGTGGCACAAAATGTACAAATTTTACGAGCCTGCCTTCAAAATGTATAGGCCAATATAATATATACAACATTTGCTTACTATTGTTGAACATGAATGTAAATATATAATACAAAATGACCACTACAAAGTAAAACAAAGAATATAATACAGATGAAACATCGTAATATAATAAATATTATGAGGTATATCAAGAACTGCAATGATCGACATATAGACATATCGGCAATAACTTAGAATATATACAATTGAAGATTGTTTGTGACATCATATACGAGGTGGAATTATACAAAACATTTCTCTTTGTAAAGCTCGGTTCACACATACCCGTCCTGAGCTCCCGTCCTTCCCCGACCACTGAAAACGTATGCAATCGTGCAAGGACTCCGACATAAACGGGTATGGTCTGTTCATGAACGTACAGTGACGCCACAACACGGGCCGCGGCCGCGAGGGAGCCGAACATTATTGACATACCTAAAATAAACGGATCAGGACGGACCAACCGCCAAAATCGGTTCAAGGGCGGGTCACCTACGTGACTGGTCAGCGCATAGGCACCGTGTATAAGCGTCTATGCGCCGCCTAGACACTACCAGACGTAGTCTATGCCCCGACCAAAATATTTGAAAGTTGTTACGAACTGGCACTCGGGTACACAAGGGCTCTCAATCAGGACTCGAATACGGCTCGCTGCCACAACGGAAACACACGATCCCAACCCCTGAGTACTGCCAGCCGAACAAAAAACACCAATACCCTCCAGAGTTCAATCTGCTATAACGAGGTATACAAGAACTCGGTACTAGTGTTCAACAACAGACTAATAAAGAGGCAGGAATTATCTAGTCTGGTCAACAATCAAACAATGAAGTAAGAAACAACAACACCAAAGAATAGTGTTGGCCGAAGCCGAAGTAATCCACCCTTGACTATGAACTTAAGAAGTCCACCACCCTCTACTTCGGATCGGCACTATTACGTTACGTTAATTAATAGTCCTTAACCCTTATTTAGCGGCGAGCAACATAAGTCGAGTTAAATAAAGCTGGACTATGTGGCGGCGCTCGACATAACTCGAGTGGCAATTTCAGCACGTAATGTGGCTGAGAGAGAGAGACAAGTGGTGGCAGGAGACTAGCGAGCGTATGACTGCTCCAGACCACCGCGGCGAACCTACTGACACAAATCTCAGCTCCCTCCTCCCTCTCTCACTCGCTACATACTCAATTATGTACTGAAAGTACCGAATTACCTGCTTTTTGCACTCGCGTTGCACGGTTATTGCAAGAAAACTATCCATCATACAAGGATCGTTATGGTCATTCGAAAGCTCTGTTTATGCCCTTTCAGGGATAGGTACTTGTTTTACGTTCTGGGTCTTATTTAGGCATGAAAATGATCACGTAAACAGCCCTATTTTGGCTAAAAACACCCCGCTGTGCGGTACACATAAATAAACCGCATAGGCCGCTCGTAAGGTGTTAAGCATCGAGCAAGGAATCTTCTGAAAAAAGTTAGATGCTTCTCGGATGCTCGTAAGAAGTACGTATCGGATTTTGAACAGTAATTCAATAAGCAAAAACACTGGCAATTAAATACTATTAAAGGCTTAAATTGGCATAAGAATAATTAAAAGAATATGCAATAGTAAATGGCAAACATTAAAAGGAAGTACTCCGCAAATGCAACGGCAATAGCCTACTCGGATTGTGCTCGTGGGCCACTAATCACTAAAGTAGCCAAGCTTGCAACACATGAAATCAATAGTGCATAAACAATAACATACATAAGGAAAGCTTCAATACTATTCTGTATCTACTAATCGAGTAAAGTCTAGCTGGGGTACTGTAGGCAAAAAGGTAGCAGTGACTGAGCAAAAACGGCTCGTAGCCTAGCGAAGTCCTCATGACTGTTTAAAGTATTACGTTAAAACTAACAAGTGCACTTTGAGAAATCCAGATCCCTTGTATCTGGTTTTCTCCCGGCTCCTTGACAAAGTAAAAACAAACTGTTAATAAAATACAGGGTGGTTAGGCTCTTGCCCTCACGCACTGTAAATTATTAACTCAACACAGTCAGCCGCGAAGACAACCTAGGCTTCACTGAACCGAAACGAGTATGCAGGTTTATCGCTTAACCACTGCATCAAACAACAACTCGTAACACAGAAAAGCCTTACCCCAGTCTAGCATTACCTAGACTAGCAGGAAACAGGAATAATAATAATAACACACA
Source organism: Paralithodes platypus (assembly GCA_032716605.1). NCBI lineage: Eukaryota > Metazoa > Arthropoda > Malacostraca > Decapoda > Lithodidae > Paralithodes > Paralithodes platypus. The sequence continues at coordinate 84,477,516 of CM064513.1, read as the reverse complement.
GGGAAATGCATATACAAGTGCAACAAACTTAAATCAATCCTATTCTAAGTCAACCCTTCCAAAATAGGCTATCTAATAGGCAAGTATCTCGTGAGAACTCAAGCGATAATACGTTGGCTGACTAGCTCTGCACCAACGGGACCATGGAAGTTAAACAGGGTAGGGAAAAGAGGAGATAAGAATGTAAGGTAGTAGAGAAAGTTCCCATCAGTCAGAAGAATATATATAGTTAGCAAGGGAAATGAGAAGTCGCTCTGCCTAATGAGTTCTGATGAAAAAATGGCTAGACTTCCCTTTTATACCCGGCCCTCTAGTGAGCCCAACGTGAACTACTAAGGACCGCCCACTGACAACCATTACGTAATTTCTCTCTCTCCTCTGGGATACACAAAGGCTCCCCTATCACTGAGGGAGGGAGGAGTGCTAGTGAGTTAGGCCTACCTCCTGCCTGGCGTACCCACTGACCCCTAACTGTGGCTGTATCTCTTCCCATCATTACAAATAAGTTTTACACACAATACTTATAACTAATGATATAAAATAGAACTCGTTGACTCTAATGAAAACAAAATACATATTCATAATACTTATAGTACAACGGCTCACATGAACTAAGTTAGGAAACTCTACATAGACTACAGCCAAAGTTCCTGCCCTGACGATCCTAGCGAGAGTGGGGCATGACTAGGCGTTCTGTACAGCATGCTCACACGTGGACATGCGTCACAAAGTTGAGACTGCGACGTGCCAACGTCGCCTCACGTGATCACCCCGCGCGTCCCCACTAGTCCCTGCCCAACAAGCGTCCATAAAAGAGCCAGCCGCATGTGGTCCTATCTCAGTTCCCAAGCCGCCGTCAAAATAAAAAATCCCTCAAGTGGAAATCTGCCCTTATTAATACTGTATAGTAGCATGCAGTTGGCTTGCATCTTCGTAGGTTTAATTGTTAATTTGTACATTTGTTGGTAGAAAAATTTCAATTTTAACCCGCTGAGTGCCAGGGACGTATATATACGTCCTCGCCGAAAAAAAATCGTAGCAGCAAAACGACTGCACCTATGGCTTTCATATTTTTATCACATATGCCTTACCCTTTTGGCTACCCACCACAAAAATCCCAAATCCCTCCTCCCACCCACTCGCTGACTGTCGGTCCTGTCAGTAGGAAAAAAAAGGAAAATCTGTGGCGGCGAAACGACTGCACCAATCGGTTCCATATTTGTGTGACAAGCCCCTTACCCTTCTGCCTTCCCCCCACCACACCCCCAACCGCCTCCAACCACCCACTTCCAGCGTATCCGTACGAAGATAAGGAAAAAAAGGAAAATCCGTGGTGGCGAAACTACCTCACCAATCGGCTTCATATTTGTAACATGAGTCAATTACGCTTCTACCTTCCCCCCACCATCCCCCAAACCACCCTCCCATGACCCTCCTACCCATACATTCCGATACCATAAAAGTCTCTGTAGTCTATAGTGTCTTTTCAGCTACTTTCGGGACCATCGGGGACCTGATTTCTGGCGAAAATGGACAAGGGGAGCGGTTTGTTTACCATTATCCTTCCTTTCTCTCCCAACTTGATAGATTTAGCCAAAAAAAAAGAAAAAAAACAAAAACTCTGGCACTGGCAGAAGCACACTGTCAAAATTGGCTGGCACTCAGCGGGCTGGTTGAGACTGAGGTGTCTCTGTGCCACGCCCCATTATATATGCATGATGGGGGCCATCGCCGACGACACTGCGTCCATCATATTGTGGTCGCAGTGTCGTCGCAGTGCCGTCACAGTGCGTCTCAGACAGGTCGTATTCAGACTTATTAGGTCGCCTTCCAAAGGGACTGGTCGTGGCACCAAGTCGCCGCCCATGATCTGTCTGCCGGGGCGGTCATGTGTTGAGATCTCCGTCCACTAGCCGTGCATGCGCCGTCTTCCGGGGCGGTGACGTGTTGAGGTCGGGCATCAGGGCCACACGTGGCCACTCGGGCCCACTCGGGACACAAGGTCATCCGTTTGATGCCGTCCAACAGTTTTTGGTCGTCGGGGAAGGACGGGAGCTCAGGATGGGTATGTGTGAACCGAGCTTAACAGTAGAGTAATAAATAGTTGCTTAGGTTAACATTTCAATAATTCTGAGTATGAGTGGCGGAATATTGTAGGTGACGAACACTACCATGCAGCCGGTACAAGGGCTATCCCGAAACTCAGTCAACCTCCCAGCTATAGCAGACGAATACTGGCGTGCTTGGCATATATTTACCCTTATGGTAAAGCAGCCGCTATGCCGGATCTACATTCGTGCCTAATCACGATTCTATGTCAATGTATTTAAATTGGCTTTATTGTATTGACTAAACTAACCAATAATAAGTAACCTAATCCAATAAAATCAAGTAAAATACATCTAAATATAATCATGATTACTGATTGTAAACACGAATGTAGCGGCATCACGGCTGCGGCTATGTTCCGACATTTCTAAACAAAATAATTTTACATGTAAGATTATTATTTGAGTCCTTATTTTGGGATTATTTTGATCAACTTGAATTTGTACAACATTGTGATGGGTATGCATATAATATAATTGCTTAATTTTGAGTATATGTATACAAAGTCTAATATATATGTTATCACCCTTTCATACGATTATGGATTATGACGCTTCTTTCGGATATTCTGAGGATATAGCTAGGTACATTTATAATTATCACATCCAAATCGATTATTTGTATATGGGTATATACACAAAGTCTTAACACTGTTATCAAGCTCCAAAAATCTGAATCGGGTTGAGTTTCGACCCTGTGTAGTGCCGCATTTTCCTTTACCATGTGCCGCATTTTCCTTTACCATCATTATCTCCGATAGACTGGAAATGGTGTCGTATTTCACACCCAAATGCCATAAAAGGGTGTCCAATATCAATACCGCATTTTCCTTTACCATCACTATCTCCGATAGACTGGAAATGGTGTCGTATTTCACACCCAAATGCCATAAAAGGGTGTCCAATATCAAGCCAACTCAACCCTGCTCCTCCACAGGGTTGAATACACTTACACTTAGTTACACTTAGTTGTATTCCGTCCGTTAGTGACACAGTTGAGCTGGGGCTCCACTGCGACCAGGCAGCTCCCTTTCTTCCACTCTCCATTCCAGAAGTCGGTTGGAGTTGGTGCTGGGGTATCCTGGTGTTGGTGGCCGGTCCGGTATTTTGGCCAGCCACATGTCCAAGTGTTTCTTGAAGGTGTCTGGAGACACCCCGGTTATGTTCCTGAGAGGGGCTGGTATACAGTTGAACAGTCTGGTTCCATTGTATGTAAAGCTGTGATGGATCAGGGATTTGATTTTTTGTGTTGATCCCGGCGTAGTCCTCACATAGCACAGCCTCCCTCGCCTTTGGTGCTGAGTCTCTTGGATGTTTGGGTTTGGTACCTTTTTTTCCAAAATCTTCCAGACGTAGATGATGATGTATCTCTCCCTACGTCTTTGAAGTGAGTACAGCTGCAGCTCCTTAAGTCTCTCCCAGTAGTTAAAGTGTTGAAACCCATGGATTTTACTGGTGAATGTCCTCTGGGTGGCTTCAATTTCTGTTATTTCTCCTACTTTTTGGGGAGACCAGAGCTGGGAATAAGTAAACAACGGGGTTAAAGTCAAGCCGATTCGGGCTTTAAGTATATATCTGTAAGCAAGTCATCATATTTCATTGGCGAGTGTTAAAAAATGCTATCAATCTAAATGTAGTCTTAAATTAGCCCAAACATACGCCAAAATAAAGATATTCACGATCAATCTAAATTGGGCTTTTGTGTATTTCCTCTTTAACAAGTAAGTGTTTATACTTATAAGAGTGTGCAAACTATAAATATGTTCTAATGTATAACTAAGAACCCCAAATATACGAAGCGTTTGTTGACGTTCTTAAAACGAAACAAAAGAACAACAGCTTGCGTACGCTTATACGATATCGGGAAAGTAATCCTTCTTTATTAAACCCTCTAAGTAGCATATTATCATTTATTATGTAAATGTTTGTTAAACTAATGGAACTGAAATTGTGTACATCGACTTCCAAACCGATCTGATGATCTCTGAACTTTGAAATAATTGTAATAGTTTCGAAATCTGACCTTGATCATTATAACGGAATGAAGGTTCTTGGTACGATGTTGCCAATGTAGCGGCTACTGCTAGATCCAGCGAATCACTTCCATCTAGCGACATCAAGATGTGATGAATTCTAGCGATATTCAAGTTAGTTTCCCTATTTTAAGGAATTGGAGAGATGTTTCGATTGTTAAAGATTATTCTAGATACTTCAACATATGTTTTCTAGTGACATACAAGTTTTTAGTGTCTGGTGACTATCTAGCGAATTGTCAATGCTATTCTAGCATACATTTGTGATTTAGTTTATCTTGCATTTTTGTCTAAATTTGCCCTATTTCTCCAGAAGACTTCCTACATGGTATAGTGTATTGTTCTAGTGATAATTAAATATTATATAGGGTTATTTTAAGTTGGCTGATGAATATGAAGCAGTATTATGCTGGATGATGAGAACACTGTATAGCTGCATTTTGTGTCACCCCAAAGTCTGATAACCCACTCAACCCACATAACCCACATAACCCACTAACCCACATAACCCACATAACCCACTAACCCACATAACCCACTAACCCACATAACCCACATAACCCACTAACCCACATAACCCACATAACCCACTAACCCACATAACCCACATAACCCACTCAACCCACATAACCCACATAACCCACTAAAGTGTGGTGGCACAAAATGACAAGGGGCGATCCAGACTTTTAAATATATACATTATATGGACAACCTTTCCTGACTATTTTTAAGAATGAAAGTAAATATGCATTGCAGAATAATTATTACAAAGCAAATAAAGACAAAATAAAAGCGAAATAGCGTAATATACCAAATATCATGAGGTATGTCAGGGACTGGAATAATCGACAACAGAACATATCGGCAATAAATTTGAATATATACAATTTAAGATGTGTTGTGACATTACATATTAGGTGGAATTATACAACATATTTATTTGTTTAACACCTTATTAGCGGGCTAGGCGGTTTATTTATATGTACCGCCCAGCGGGGTGTTTTTAGCCAAAATAGGGCTGTTTACGTAATCATTTTCATGCCTAAATAAGACTCAGAGCGTAAAACAAGTATCTATCCCTGAAAGGGCATAAACAGAGCTTTCCAATGACACTATAACGATCCTTTTATGATGGCTAGTTTTCTTGCAACAACCGCGCAACGCGAGTGCAAAAAGCATGTAATTCGGCACTTTCCCCATACAATTCCGTATATAGCAAGTGAGAGAGGGAGGGAGGAGGTGGGATTCGTGTCAGTAGGTTCGCCGCGGTGGTCTGGAGCAGTCATACGCTCGCTACTCTCCTGCCACCACTTGTCTCTCTCTCTCAGCAACATTACGTGCTGAAATTGCCACCCGACCTATGTCGAGTGCCGCCAGATAGTCCAGATTTATTATACTCGACTTATGTTGCGCCCCGACACTTAGGGGCTAATATTAGAGCAAGAAATAATCGCATAAATAGAAATTTCAATAATTCTGAGGAGGAGTGACGGATTAATTACCGTGACGAACACTGATTTTCTGAACTTGACTCTTGGGAAGATGACGTCTAGGTCACGAGGCTACAAGCACATGCTCCGCAGCTCGGCCACTTCTCCCTCACTACCCTCAGCACTCCCCACGCAGCCGTGGTGCTTTGCTAAACTCTGACAAATGTTATGATATTTATACATATGCGTGTACTGTTACTTAATAATATTGTATTGTGTAACCTAATCAACCCGAATGATATAAATTTAAGTAAGAATACACCGAAATATAATCGTGATTAGGCGCGAATGGAGTGGCACCGCGGCTGCGGCCATGTGCTCCAATGTTTATAAACAACACGCTTTAGGCCTACATATCAAGATCAATAATTAATGATCCATCATTTCGATATTATTTTGATCTAGTTGAATTTGTAAAAAATTGTGATGACTATTCCTATAATATAATCGCTTACTTTGAGGTATTATATATAATAAATCCAGTTGGTTATCGGCTTTCTATAGGATTATGACGCTTCTTTTGGACATTCTGAGGATATAGCTAGGTACATTTATAATTCTGACATCCAAATCGATTATTTATATATGGATATATACAAAAAGTCTTAAAACTGTTATCAAGTTCCGAAAGTCTGAATCGGGTTGAGTTTCGACCCTGTGGAAGAGCAGGGATGAGTTGGCTTGACATTGGACACCCCTCAGGGCATTTGGGTGTGAAATTTCCAGTCTATCGGAGATAATGATGGTAAAGGAAAATGCGGATTTTTTTTTTTTTTTTTTTTTTTAAGAGACAATGAACGGAGGAAGGAAAAACACAGATAAAACAAAAAGGTCCATGTGCCTAAAGGCATCCTCCATTCATAAAATGTTTGTAACAACTGGATTTAAACATTTGTTGATTGTAAGTTTGTGGAAAGCAATTCGAGGGAAGTGAATTCCAAAGAGTAGTAGCTCTGGGGATAAATGAATTCTGATAAGCAGAAGTTCTGCATTGTGGAGGAGAAAGTGTAAATTCATGGGCGCTCTCAGCTGCCCTAGTTCTACGGGGAAAGATGTGGAGAGGCGGCACAATTGAAGCAAGTTCCTCGGAACAATTGCTGTGAAAATATCTGTAGAATAATGCAAGGGATGCAACGTTTCTTCGTATGGCTAATGTAGGAAGGTCCTGTGTGATTGCAGGGTTATTGATTAATCTAATAGCTTTATTTTGAATTTTGTCCAACTGCCTCAATGCAACCACTCCACTTCCACCCCACAGAGGTGAACAGTAATCCATCTGAGAGCGCACATGACTTTTATATATTACGGCCAACTGCTCGTCAGTGAAGAATTCTCGAACTCTGTACAGGAGTCCCAGTTTTTTAGAGGCATTCTTAGCAATGCTTCTAACATAATGTGTCCAGCTCAAGTTAGTAGTTAATGTTACACCGAGAATGTCAATACTAGGGCAAGTGGGAATATTTACATAATTAAAAAATATATGGGAGTCAGTGAGATTCTGTCGGTTAGAAAATTGAATGTACTTGGTTTTCTGTGCATTAAAGGAAACTAGATTCTCTTGTCCCCATTCATTAATTCTAGAAAGGTCCTGGTTCAGAGAAATTGCAGTGTTTATTTTTGAATTTATAAGATCGGGTTGGGTGAAAGAATTGGCAAATGTGAAGGAACTGTGGAGTGTTGAGTCATCTGCGTAGGAATGTATTGGATTATGAGTGGTAGATATGAGATCATTGATATGAATGAGGAACAGAGTTGGGGCCAAAACTGATCCCTGGGGAACACCAGCATTTATTGAGTGAAATTGAGAATAAAGGCCATCTACCATTACACGTATTTTTCTGTTATGAAGATAAGAAGAAATTAGTGGAACTAATGATGCAAGGCCGTAGTGTGACATCTTCGACAATAAGGATTGATGCCAGACTCTATCAAATGCCTTTGATATATCCAGTGCTATTGTATGTGTTTCACCATGTTGGTCTGTAGCTTGGTTGATTTGATGCGTAAGAAGGCAAAGAATGTCTGCAGTTGATCAACATCGTCTAAAACCATATTGCCTATCACTGATTAATTTATTATTCTCCAGATGCTTAATTATGTGATTATTTAATATAATTTCAAAAACTTTGCCAAGAGTGGAAGTTATAGCTATTGGTCTGTAGTTTGATGGATCTGAAGAGGCACCTTTTTTAGGAACTGGATGGATGTTTGCTTCTTTCCAGGGTACTGGGAAGCATGAGGTATGAGTACACAGACGGAAAAATTTTGCCAATACAGGAGCGAGCACCAAGGAGCAATTCTTAAGTACTATTGGAGGAATTTCATCTGGACCAGGAGCCTTATCTACTGAGAGATTCTGCAAAATAGTTTTGACATGTCTGGTGTGGATCTTAAGTGAGGGAATTTCAGGTGAATTAAAATTAAGTACAGGGACATCTTGATTTATTTCATCTAAGGTTGTGTTGGTGGAGAAAATATCTGCAAGAAGGTTAGCTTTACCTCGTGGGTCACTTACAAGATTGCCAGTCGGAGATTTTAATGGTGGAATGGATGAAGCAGTAGTGAAGTTGGATTTGAATGAGTTAAGAGTAGACCAAAATATTTTGTTATCATTTGGATTATTTAGAAGTTTATTTGCCTGCTTATGGAGAAAGTTTGATTTAGTTAGGTTTAATACAGTTTTGGCATGATTTCTGATGTTTCTAAAGTAATTAAAGGCTTCATGTGTTTTTGATCTTGTGTATGCATTGTAGGCTAAACATGTCTCGGATATCACTGATAATTTTTGGCATTTTCTGCCAAAAGCCCAATGGCTTATCAGTGGTGGTAACACAAAATGCAGCTCATTTCCAGTCTATCGGAGATAGTGATGGTAAAGGAAAATGCGGCTATTATAGGGTTAGCACATCAAACAAAATATATATATAACAATAAGATGGATCCCAGTGAGTTAGGGGACTGTCTAGGATAATTGTATAATTGAATATCAGAATTGCTCCTCGGTATTCTGTAGGGTAACCTTAGGGGTTTAGTACATCAACGAAAAATAATAGTAGGTAAAATGCCCCAGAACGAGAAGCCCACCACAGAAGCCACGAGCGAACACCACACAGAAACACCCGAAAGAAAGGTCCACAGAACGAAAGGACCAGCTGACCGAGCCAGCCAATTCAGACAGGCCCAAGCCCGCAGGGCTAAGCAGCTCCAGGCCGCACCTACCTACCCCTTCTAAACTGACCATTTTCCACACCTCACGTACACTACCCCCTCGTGTCCTACACTTCTAACTACAATGATGATGAACAGGAATATACATTCATATTAAAAACACCCATGCCCTGTCCCTAGGTTGAGCCAAGACCAACAAATCAGACAGCCATATGTATGTTCTTACATCCGAGAAGTAGATGTTATATATCTTAGAAGTTAAAACACCCACGCCTGTCCCTAGACCTCGTATATCATTTCCCATGACGAGTATAGATATATGTAACCCGTGCTCAGTCGCCCCCTTGCATTGTTCCTCTAGTAACTAAGTGTCTCTATAATATTAACTGCCACCAGTATCGATACGACATAGCGGCACTGTCCTTGTGTCGTATTGTGCCAAGTGCAGATCAACCAGGTTTCATCACCTTATTAGGACGACGACTATAATGTCGTCGTTCATCGATGTATTCAATCCTTAGGTTACGTATTAATATTAACATTCCCTAACATATCTTGTCTTGCCAGACTAAGTTTCTGAAAACTCATCGCCCATAAAATCTATGTATTCAATCCTTAGGTTAAGTATTAATACCAACATACCCTAAAATACCTTGTCTTGCCAGACTCAGTTTCTGAAGACCAATCGCCCTCATAAATCTATGTATTCAATCCTTAGGTTAAGTATTAATATCAACATACCCTAAAATACCTTGTCTTGCCAGACTCAGTTTCTGAAGACCAATCGCCCCCATAAATCTATGTATTCAATCCTTAGGTTAAGTATTAATATCAACATACCCTAAAATACCTTGTCTTGCCAGACTAAGTTTCTGAAGACAATCGCCCCATAAATCTATGTATTCAATCCTTAGGTTAATTATCTTTATCCGCCATTGTGTTCATCTTTTCCATTTACTTTTCCACAATTGTTATACGTCTTCCCCTTGCCTCCTTCGTATCCACAGTCCACACTACGCCCATTTGCTTCGTGTCCTACACCTCTTACCCCAACCAGAGATTGTATAGATAACCTTGTTACCAGTATCTGTCATAAGTACCTCGGAACAATAGCTAAGTACCCCTACGAACTGCCGCTTTTCTTGGTATATATATTTCATAGAAAACGCAGTTCCCAGGGACAACTAGACGTGCAAAATCTCGTGCCAACTAATAGTATCCATAACCCCTCGTACTGACGAAGAATAATACACCATGTTTTTCTCCACTTTACCCACAGTCAAGCACACACCTACAGTTCACCTCCTTCTCCCCCCCCAGCCCCACAGTCCACATAATTCTATCTTTTCCAGACTCATATACCACCCCATAGTTGCATTCCCCGGTAGCATTTGGCTAACGTACTTTCACTGCCTTTTCAAACTCCAATATCAACTGCAGCGTAATGCCACCCCCACACCCAGAGACCTTAGGGTCAAATTTCCCTATAGCCCCCTGAACTCCTCCCCTCTCATTAAAATACCCCGCGCTTCTCGACTCCTGTCCGACCTAGCCTCTCTCTCATACCTCTTGAAGATCCTCGATTTTTCCGTTGCTAATGCTCTCCAACCTTTTATATATATACTCCTATCCAGCCTGCCTTTCCTTAATAGGCCAGAACAACATTAGAACTTTACTAACCCCTTGCATGCCATCTATTCTCTTACAACCTATTCACAACCCTGCATCCAATGGTCTTCGGTGCGAGGCTAGCCGCCTCACCAGTAACTAACTTCTATTGCCATACTTCCAGATAAATGTGGCAGAGTTAGCAACCAGTCTCCACCACATCCAGCAAACCATACGATTAACAACCAACTGATTAAAACCAGCTAGCCAAGGCACCTTCGGTTTGGATATTAAGAAGACCCACATCTGTCTCATAAACAGAGGGTTATTACAAACACTGGTGATATGGCAAGCCCCTAGCCACAGCCGCCGGACGACCATCCCAGAGAGAGAGCGCCCGGCTACCCCTTTTTTACCCACCCGAGGAGGGAGACCCCCACCCCCGCGGAGGTATACCTGACCCCTGCTTTGACTCCCGGGTCATTGCCAGGTAGCACAGGAATTCTTCCTATCAATGAACTAACCATGCATGACTAACACCTTTACTAACCTCTATTAACTCACAATAAACCATTTACCTTTCTTGCATACTCTTGATCACTAAATTAGCACCTCAGCTATACCATAGAATGAAGATTGAACAATCTAAGAGAGACGCTTCTATCACAGCTGTCCCCATCCTCCTCGCAAAGTAGATCCAGTCTCTCTCCCCTCAATACTTCCAGTATAGCCAAAATAGTACCTCTTACTAAGGCTCAGTTATATTAAAATATGAAAGTTTCCTATAGCCTTGTGCCACCACAGTAATCACCACCTTACCTAGTCCCCGTATCTATTGAGAGCTCAAATAAGTCCATAAGACTCGAGATCCCTATGGCCTACAGGGCCCAAAACCGAGCCTATAAACCCAGCTCCAGCCCCCAGTAAAATCAGTTGAAAGATAGACACCAGCCCAGGTTGGTCACCAGAGTAACCTCGAGTTCTATCCTTGTTGGTTGCTGAGAAGTGAGTTCCAGAGCCAGCAGAGTCCGTGGCAGATTTGAATAGAAGGACCTGTCCACGTATTGGAGAACATCATACATATGGACACCCTGGACGGCCGCGGAACCAGTCGCTAGCCCCCAACATCATGGACGCAAGATAACCAGGACCAGACCCATCAAATACTACCCAAGATTCACTCTATCAGTACTACATTACTACAGTGCTATTTAGAGATTTAACTTATTCATATTTCTACGAAGTGGCTATCTCTTTGCCCCAGTATAATTCATATAACCATTCAATTAGGAAGTGCTAAGCGTATCAGTGTTCATTAATTAACAGGCGATACTAACTCTCGTAATCAACCATATACCCAGATATTATTACATAGAAGTGAAACCCTAGTGATATCTGAATGTTCGCCCACTGATTTGCATTCTATGTATTTCTGAGACAAGAATATAAAACTTAGATCAGTACTCCCTGAGGTTACTAGAATTCCTGTGCTCTAAAATACGCGTGTCTAATCTAGTCTGTGAACTACTACTTGTGCACCAGAGCTACCAGTAATAAATCTAACAGTGAATATGATTCTATAAGTAACATTGATGGTCTTCGGTATATAAACCTGTTGAATTAAAGCCAGTGATCAGAAGATTAATACCTGAACGTTGGAAGTGGGAGACTAGGCTCCATCCAGATCCACTTATGCTAGTGTTGTTCAAATCTATATTTTGTCTTGCACGAGTATTTCAGAAGTGGTATATCAATAAACGTGATCGTGTATCTTGTTACCGTGTGTTTCTTTGTGTTCTCTATTCCTCATACCTTGTATTGTGCATGCAGCCTTATATACCCAGTCATTTAGAACTCACATTACCCAAGTTAATCCTGTAGAAAAACAGGGCATAACATTGGCGGCAGCGGTGGTTCTTGATTCGGATAAAAGGTTGCATTACACTGCAAGTTTGGAACAGTAGAAGCATGGCAACATCGCAAAAATGGCAGCCCGCTATGATACTCACACACATTCCTGAGTATGATGTAAACACGTATGATATCGCCACTTACTTAGACATAATAAAGCCACTGTACGATGTGGCATTTCAAAATGACCGCGACAAAATCGCCGTTGCATCATTGCACATTATGCAATTGGGAAAAGCCGTTTCCCACATTGTTGATAAGCTTACCTGGAGCTATTCTTTTTGCCAAATTGCTGAACAGGTAAAGCAAAAGCTTACATGGAACCAGTTTCGATCCCTCGTGATCCGGACCTTAGGGCCACTTTTGGGTTCCCTCGTCGCCCCCAAAATAATAAAAGTCGACGAGATCAAGTATGAAGGGGATATAAATGTGACCCTCATACAACTCTACAGATACGTGAGGACCACGTATAGCTCTGAAGATGACGAGCAACAAAATGAACTCTTATTCACCGCATTATTAATAATAATAATAATAATAATAATAGTTCTTAAAGCTAGCGCATGCTAAGCTAGCTAAGGATAGCTCAATAAGGCCGATTAGGCGTATTTCCATTGGGGTCCTGTACTACTACCCCATCCCTTTGCTCATGAGGGATGGTAACGACTCAGTGCTTGTGAAAAATCTTTAATGCGCCGAGCGTGGGCGCGAACCCGGGCCTTCTGGGTGGAAGTCCGAGACGCTAGTCACTACACCATGCGAGCCACATAATTAGACATCCTCCCACCCCACATCACCGCCCATCTCGACCCGTACGGCTCATTCGAAGAACATATGCTCTCCATCAGAGAAAAATGCCAACTCGGTTCGATAAATCCCCTATCCACCCCTTCAGCCCCTATCCAAGAAAATAAATGTATTCCTCCACTGAACACTATCATTGATAAGTCCCTCCATCCCCCTAAAGAAAACTCCGTGCACCCTTCCAAAATGACTTCCGGTGAAAGTCTAACCCCAGTGCACTCTTCCTTGCCTCTATCCTCTCTGACCATCCCTAAATTTTCCCCTGCCCAGCCATCCACCAACTATCATCTTCCATCAATTGTGTTACCCCATAAACCCTATCCTTTTTCTATGCCTGCCAACAAACCACAGCACGTAGAAATGGTCACCCCCACAGTAACCAATTCTTTTTCAAATTCACCCCTAAAAAATGCTGCTCAACAACCTGTCACGCCTCTCACTTCCTCATATTCATCACCTGTCCCCCCTCAAAACTGTCAACCTCACACCCCCCACCTGCCCAACCTCGGTGAACCCCTTCAAACACCCGCATCAACCAAGAATGCTATAGCTCCGCCTACCTTCTATTCCCCCCCTCCCTTGTCACCCTCTCCAACATTACCCGAACCGCTCTTGAATCCACCTCCAGTAACACCCCCGCTCACCAACCTACCTCTGCCCCATAATCCAGCACCAGAAGACAAAATCTCCATCAATGCCTGCTTCATCCATCCTACCAAATTCCATTGTTGTCCGAGATAAATCTCTTCCGCAACAATCTCTCCAAACTGACCTACTCACCTCATCCCCACAATTTACCTGTCAATCACCCAGACCCCCATCTGTCCAGGATAAATTCTCCCATGTTTCCAGAACAGACTCGGATGTATGTAACAACCATTCTAACAAATATTTATGTGCACGTGTTTCCAGGGAAAATGCCGACCTATGTACCAAAAAATGTTTTCCCCATGCCCCCAGAAATGTTCAGCTATTCCACAAACAACAAAATTCCCCTTGTGACAGTTTTCCGTCAGTAGCTCCCTTCCACCCCCACACAATTCACACCCCTAGAAAACTTCAAAACCCCACACTTGACTCGCCCTCTCATGTCAAACAAACTCACCAGTCCCAGATAACCTCTAACCAGACCGTGACTGCCACCAAGAAAATTCCCAAAATTCGTCCTGTTAACCCGGGAGCTGCGGGGAGACTCTTAAGAGTTCCCCCGGCGCACTGCGGGGAGACTCTTAAGAGTCAGAGAAAACAAAAATCAACTTTTGACATCGAAAAAAAAAAAAAAATTTATATTTTTTTTTTTTTTTTTGGCCCCTGGGCCATGCAAAATCTCAGTCCTCTACCTCCCCTCTTCCCCCACTTTCCTCCTCTCCTTCAGTTATCACCTATTTTCCCTGTTATTCCCTTATTCTGAGGTATATTTTCGTGCTAACATTAGAAATCCGATTGGAGGGTGTGGTCATCACTGATAGCAAGCGAGTGCAAGAGAGAGAGAGAGAGTATCGATCGACTGTGTCTCAGTGGCCTTGGGGGAAATTGGCGGGAAAGCAGATTGCCTCACCCATACATTATACAACTCGCGGGCTATATCTCCGATTTTGACCATCCAAACGCTGTTTTCACTCGTTTTATTGTTGTTTCAGGTTAATACCTTTATAATCAACCCATAATAGGCGCATATGGATAAGTATTAATGCTATTAATGGCACAATGAATATTTTAGTGACGGAAACACCTCAAATACGTCAGCACAGGGGGACGTTTCCAATTACCCCCATGCGCACTTCAGAGGTTAACAACCCCAAATCAGTACATCAGTCCTCCTCCAATAACCCATGTCCTATGCCTAACTCTGCCCCCACCAATCCTCCCCCGTCCCACATAACCTTTAACCAGACCGAGACTGACACCAAGAAAATTCCCCAAATTCGTCCTGTTAACAACCCCAAATCAATACATCAGTCCTCTACCAATAACCCCTGTTCTACACCTAACTCATCCCCCACCAACCCTCCGCAGTCCCCCCAACAAATCCCGTTTTCTAACTCGCTCACCTCTCACCACCCTGACCCTCCCACATGCGCCGTTAATCCTCCCCTCACGCGTGACGACCTAGGGACCCAACCATGTTCCCCCCCTGCCCCCAGAAATGCTCAGCTATTCCCCCACCAAAAAAATTTCCCTTGTGACAGTTTTCCGTCAGTAGCTCCCTTCCACCCCCCCACAATTCACACCCCTAATAAACTTCAAAACCCCACACTTGACTCACCCCCTCATGACAGACAAACCCACCAATCCCATATAACCTCTAAACAAACCGTCACTGCCACCGACACACCTCACCACTCTGATCCTCCCACACGCGCCGTTAATCCCTCCCTCACGCGTGACCCCCACCAAAGTGATTTCCCCCCCCTCATGCGTACCGAACACCTGCTCACCAGTCGGTCCCCCACCATCATTAGCCCAGCTAAACTTTCAACCTCCACCAATTCCCACCCTGCCAGCCTAACCTCTCACGACCACATTCAGAACGAAAAATCACCCCCGTACATAACCCCTACCTCCTCTTTCCCCCCTATCTTACCCCCTCTTCACCGTTACCCCATCCGCCCCAAATTCCACCCCCAAAGATCCCGCTCGACAAAATACCACGCCCATCCCAATCCAACCACAAAACTTTTTCCACCTTGGCTAAACCCCAAAATACTACTCTCTCTCTCGCCCCAAACAACATAATCAACCTCTCAACTTCAACCACTCCTCGAAATCCCATCCATGTCTCTCCCGAAAATAAAATCAGTCCAAATTCAACCCCTCTCAAACCACAACCCTGCCTGCCCAGACCCCCCCCACCATCTCCCTATCAAATCCCCACACTCCAAACCACCCGATCATCGTAAACTCTCAACCTCCAGCCTTACTCACCCTTCCCCCAACCCCACTCACGACCACAACTCTCTACACAATACAACCCCTCCCCAGCACCAACCTCTTCCGCAACAACAACCCCGACTCGACCTGCCCGTTTCACCTTTAAACCCCCCCTATCACTACCTCCGACCGAAACCATTTAAAACACCCTCCAAAACTGGCCCCGGGCCAGCTCTCACCCAGACCCACATTCCTAACGACAGACCTAACAGTATACCCACCCCTCCCTTCCAAAGTGAAAGTGAAACCCTAAGGTCAAAGCCACAACCACCACCACCACCCCTATTACTAGACCGTCACCCAGACTAACGGCGACCCTAAATAACCCCCCCTGATGATGATGAGGATATTATTGTACTTGATTTTTTTTTTTTTTTATTGTTTTCAATTCCTAAGCGATTGGGCATGATTCTACAAATTTACATATTTTCCATATACTGTATATATTATATATTTTTTTTCCCTTAGTCATACTACTTTTCTTGTTAACCTACACTTTTCTGACTATCTTTTAAATTTGTTTTATACATTGTTAAACACTTTAGCTCTTCTTAATTTTCCTGTTATCTTAATTATCTGTTCTTTCTTAAATTTACATGTTTTCCATATACTGTATGTATTATATTTGTTTCCCTTAGTCATACTACTTTTCTTGTTAACCTACACTGTTCTGACTATCTTTTAAATTTGTTTTATACCTTGTTAAACACTTTAGCTCTTCTTAATTTTCCTGTGTTCTTAATTATCTGTCCTTTCGTCAAGTACTTTTATCATATTTTCTCTCCTTTTCCAACATCTATGTATTTTCTTCCCTCGTTTTTTTTCTTGAATAGTAACTCTCCCATTAGTTTCCAGTGTCTTAGATATATGGCCTGAGTAATTTTTTCCTAATTTCATTATATTATTCACATTCCAGGATAAAATGTTTTAAGTTTTCGTCTCTCTTTTCTGAACAGTCTGTTGCTAGTCGGGATGACAGCAATCTTCGTCCTCACCGACAGGCTGCCATTTCCCTCCAACTTAAATCTACACTCCCTACCCACCCGTCTAGCCCCCCCCCCCCCACATCCACCCCCTTCCCCTCCACTATCCCTGCAACCCCACCCACACATCAACCAACCTCCTCATCTCATCGAACACCCAACCAACCCCCCTAAAAAAAAAAAAAAAATCCCCCCCAAAGTCACCCCTGAGAGAACCCCCATACATACCCCCACCAAATCCTCTTCCATTCCGCCTACCACCCTCACCCAGCAAAATCCTCCACACGCATCTACCTCTCAAATAACCCCCGACCTCGCCCCCAATAGATGCCCTTCACCTGTAAAACGTTCTTCCCCTCAATATAAAACATCGTCGAGCGACTCAAGTCCCACGACAAACATTTACCTTCCCACCAGGACCGCCAGAGGTAGAATAATCAACAGACCCATCAGATTTAAAGACAGTTATACAAAAATAACACCCCGTTCTGACACTAAAGACCCAAGCCACACAACACACACCCCCTCCTTCTCACACACCTCCTTCACCCCCCTTACCTAAACCGATCTTGCGCATTGCCTCACTATATTTTCCCAGCCTACAACACCGCCCAAGACAACCCCCAAAAAAACCCTAGACTCATATTCCCCCTTCATCCCCAGCTCCGTTTTCGCGCGGTAATCCCTCCCCTTCGGTTAGTAACCCATTCACCACACTAAACAGACCTCCTGTCAATCCCACACACCTCACTCCGACCCCCACGGGGGAAAACTACAAACCATTCATACGAAAGGTTAAAGTAAAAAAACCCACTGGACACTTACGTCTACAACGACCACATCAAGCCCGGGCAACCGCCCGTCACAACACAGAGGACACATTCTTACAGGTATACATTGACCTACAAAAGAAACCTGACCGTCGCTCTCTTGCTTGGTGGAACCTTCTAAACACCCTCAAAATGACCCACCATAACTATGCTTCTTTTTACTTCATCCTTGAGGCTCGGGGATGAGCCTATAATGAAGGAGAGGGAAGTAAAATGCCCCAGAACGAGAAGCCCACCACAGAAGCCATGAGCGAACACCACACAGAAACACCCGAAAGAAAGGTCCACAGAACGAAAGGACCAGCTGACCGAGCCAGCCAATTCAGACAGGCCCAAGCCCGCAGGGCTAAGCAGCTCCAGGCCGCACCTACCTACCCCTTCTAAACTGACCATTTTCCACACCTCACGTACACTACCCCCTCGTGTCCTACACTTCTAACTACAATGATGATGAACAGGAATATACATTCATATTAAAAACACCCATGCCCTGTCCCTAGGTTGAGCCAAGACCAACAAATCAGACAGCCATATGTATGTTCTTACATCCGAGAAGTAGATGTTATATCTTAGAAGTTAAAACACACCGCCTGTCCCTAGACCTCGTATATCATTTCCCATGACGAGTATAGATATATGTAACCCGTGCTCAGTCGCCCCCTTGCATTGTTCCTCTAGTAACTAAGTGTCTCTATAATATTAACTGCCACCAGTATCGATACGACATAGCGGCACTGTCCTTGTGTCGTATTGTGCCAAGTGCAGATCAACCAGGTTTCATCACCTTATTAGGACGACGACTATAATGTCGTCGTTCATCGATGTATTCAATCCTTAGGTTACGTATTAATATTAACATTCCCTAACATATCTTGTCTTGCCAGACTAAGTTTCTGAAGACCCATCGCCCCCATAAATCTATGTATTCAATCCTTAGTTTAAGTATTAATATTAACATTCCCTAACATATCTTGTCTTGCCAGACTAAGTTTCTGAAGACTCATCGCCCATAAAATCTATGTATCCAATCCTTAGGTTAAGTATTAATACCAACATACCCTAAAATACCTTGTCTTGCCAGACTCAGTTTCTGAAGACCAATCGCCCTCATAAATCTATGTATTCAATCCTTAGGTTAAGTATTAATATCAACATACCCTAAAATACCTTGTCTTGCCAGACTCAGTTTCTGAAGACCAATCGCCCCCATAAATCTATGTATTCAATCCTTAGGTTAAGTATTAATATCAACATACCCTAAAATACCTTGTCTTGCCAGACTAAGTTTCTGAAGACAATCGCCCCATAAATCTATGTATTCAATCCTTAGGTTAATTATCTTTATCCGCCATTGTGTTCATCTTTTCCATTTACTTTTCCACAATTGTTATACGTCTTCCACTCACCTCCTTCATATCCACAGTCCACACTACGCCCATTTGCTTCGTGTCCTACACCTCTTACCCCAACCAGAGATTGTATAGATAACCTTGTTACCAGTATCTGTCATAAGTACCTCGAAACAATAACTAAGTACCCCTACGAACTGCCGCTTTTCTTGGTATATATATTTCATAGAAAATGCAGTTCCCAGGGACAACTAGACGTGCAAAAGCTCGTGCCAACTAATAGTATCCATAACCCCTCGTACTGACGAAGAATAATACACCATGTTTTTCTCCACTTTACCCACAGTCAAGCACACACCTACAGTTCACCTCCTTCTCCCGCCCCAGCCCCACAGTCCACATAATTCTATCTTTTCCAGACTCATATACCACCCCATAGTTGCATTCCCCGGTAGCATTTGGCTAACATACTTTCACTGCCTTTTCAAACTCCAATATCAACTGCAGCCTAATGCCACCCCCACGCCCAGAGACCTTAGGGTCAAATTTCCCTATAACCCCCTGAACTCCTCCCCTCTCATTAAAATACCCCGCGCTTCTCGACTCTTGTCCGACCTAGCCTCTCTCTCATACCTCTTGAAGATCCTCGATTTTTCCGTTGCTAACGCTCTCCAACCTTTTATATATATCCTCCTATCCAGCCTGCCTTTCCTTAATAGGCCAGAACAACATTAGAACTTTACTAACCCCTTGCATGCCATCTATTCTCTTACAACCTATTCACAACCCTGCACCCAATGGTCGTCGGTGCGAGGCTAGCCGCCTCACCAGTAACTAACTTCTATTGCCATACTTCCAGATAAATGTGGCAGAGTTAGCAACCAGTCTCCACCACATCCAGCAAACCATACGATTAACAACCAACTGATTAAAACCAGCTAGCCAAGGCACCTTCGATTTGGATATTAAGAAGACCCACATCTGTCTCATAAACAGAGGGTTATTACAAACACTGGTGATATGGCAAGCCCCTAGCCACAGCCGCCGGACGACCATCCCAGAGAGAGAGCGCCCGGCTACCCCTTTTTTACTCACCCGAGGAGGGAGTCCCCCACCCCCGCGGAGGTATACCTGACCCCTGCTTTGACTCCCAGGTCATTGCCAGGTAGCACAGGAATTCTTCCTATCAATGAACTAACCATGCATGACTAACACCTTTACTAACCTCTATTAACTCACAATAAACCATTTACCTTTCTTGCATACTCTGATCACTAAATTAGCACCTCCGCTATACCATAGAATGTAGATTGAACAATCTAAGAGAGACGCTCCTATTACAGCTGTCCCCATCCTCCTCGCAAAGTAGATCCAGTCTCTCTCCCCTCAATACTTCCAGTATAGCCAAAATAGTACCTCTTACTAAGGCTCAGTTATATTAAAATATGAAGGCTTCCTATAGCCATGTGCCACCACAGTAATCACCACCTTACCTAGTCCCCGTATCTATTGAGAGCTCAAATAAGTCCATAAGACTCGAGATCCCTATGGCCTACAGGGCCCAAAACCGAGCCTATAAACCCAGCTCCAGCCCCCAGTAAAATCAGTTGAAAGATAGACACCAACCCAGGTTGGTCACCAGAGTAACCTCGAGTTCTATCCTTGTTGGTTGCTGAGAAGTGAGTTCCAGAGCCAGCAGACTCCGTGGCAGATTTGAATAGAAGGACCTGTCCACGTATTGGAGAACATCATACATATGGACACCCTGGACGGCCGCGGAACCAGTCGCTAGCCCCCAACATCATGGACGCAAGATAACCAGGACCAGACCCATCAAATACTACCCAAGATTCACTCTATCAGTACTACATTACTACAGTGCTATTTAGAGATTTAACTTATTCATATTTCTACGAAGTGGCTATCTCTTTGCCCCAGTATAATTCATATAACCATTCAATTAGGAAGTGCTAAGCGTATCAGTGTTCATTAATTAACAGGCGATACTAACTCTCGTAATCAACCATATACCCAGATATTATTACATAGAAGTGAAACCCTAGTGATATCTGAATGTTCGCCCACTGATTTGCGTTCTATGTATTTCTGAGACAAGAATATAAAACTTAGATCAGTACCCCCTGAGGTTACTAGAATTCCCGTGCTCTAAAATACGCGTGTCTAATCTAGTCTGTGAACTACTACTTGTGCACCAGAGCTACCAGTAATAAATCTAACAGTGAATATGATTCTATAAGTAACATTGATGGTCTTCGGTATGTAAACCTGTTGAATTAAAGCCAGTGATCAGAAGATTAATACCTGAACGTTGGAAGTGGGAGACTAGGCTCCATCCAGATCCACTTATGCTAGTGTTGTTCAAATCTATATTTTGTCTTGCACGAGTATTTCAGAAGTGGTATATCAATAAACATGATCGTGTATCTTGTTACCGTGTGTTTCTTTGTGTTCTCTATTCCTCATACCTTGTATTGTGCATGCAGCCTTATATACCCAGTCATTTAGAACTCACATTACCCAAGTTAATCCTGTAGAAAAACAGGGCATAACAGTAGGGATCCCGTATATAATTGTTAGAAGGGGGAACGAAAAGTAGGTGTTTTTCCTTTCTCCAGTTCTCCCTTACTTAGGTTAGTATTAGTGAGTTAGTACAGCATTAGGGAGTTAGGACATTAACAAAAAAATAATGTGGGCCCCAATGAGTTATGGGGTCGCCTAGGGTAATTGCATAATTATATATCAGAATTACTCCTCGGTATTTGGTATGCTAATATTAGGTGGTTAGTACATTAACGAAACAAAATAATAATAGGGATCCCGTATATAATTGCTAGAGTGGGGGGACGAAAAATAGGTGTGTTTCCTTTCTCCCGTTTCCCTTAATTCGGTTAGCATTAGTGAGTTAGTATAGCATTAGGGAGTTAGTACATTAGCAAAAATAAATATGGGTCCCAGCGAGTTATGATGTGGCCTAGGATAATCGTATAATTAAATATCAGAATTACTCCTCGGTATTTGGTATAGTGTAAAATGGGGGTTGTATTAGAAAGGTTGGGAATATACAATTCTTGGGGGGGTTGGAGTTTGACGTCTGTGGTCGGCCATCTTGGGGTGGGTTGTCCCTACGGGTTGCTGAGGGGGTAATCCTCCCGGACTGGACGCTGTGACCTTGGTTCGGGGATTATCGGGGAGGGGCGGGGCCGTTTGCTCTTTTGCCGTCTTGGGTGAGCGTCTGTCTGTCTTTTCCGACCAGGTTTCTCTGTGTTTCTTTGTTGTTGGTGGGTGGGTATTCCTGACGTCTGCCTGTTTCTCCTCGTCCTTCTCTCTCTTTCGTTTGCTTGTTTCAATGGAGGCGGTTGGAGGTTGTCGTCTGTGGTCGGCCATTTTGGGGTGGGTTGTCTCTGCGGGTTGATGAGGTGGTAATCTTCTTGGGCTGGAGGCTGTGGCCTTGGTTTGGGGATTATCGTGGAGGGGCGGGGCCGTTCGCTCTTTTGCCGTCTTGGGTGAGTGTCTGTTTGTCTCTTCCGGCCATGTTTCTCTGTACTTCCTTCTTGTTGGTTTGTGGATGTTCCTGGCGTCTATCTGTTTCTCCTGTATATCACTTCCCTCTCCTTCGTGATAGGCACGTCCTCGGGCCTCAAGGGTGAATGTAAAAGAGTTGTTGTGGTGGCTGGTGATGGGCAGGGTATGCAGGAAGTCCCACCATTCGGTGGATCGTTTGTCTGGAGTTTTGACTGGGTCGATGCATGGTGACAAGGAGAAATGTTTCTGTCGTGTTGATGAGGGTTGCAGTGACTGCTTCGTGGGTGTGCCGGATTCAGGCCAGGCGTCCTGCATCCGTGGAGACTTTAATTCTCTTGATGAAAGGGGTAGATGACATGGCGGTTGGGGAGAGAGATTGGTTGGAGCAGTAGACGGTTGTGATGGTGGGGGAAGTAGCCAGACAAGTGTCGGTTTGACCTGGTGGTGATGGTAGGTCGATCATCTGTTGGCGCAGACGTAGGTGTAGCGGGGATTAACGGTGAGGGGTGGAGTATGAGCAGGTGTTTGGCTGGGAGGTCGGTAGGGCAGGTGATTCCGACTATTCTACATGTATGAGTGTTGGTTGGGTGTGTTGTTTGTTTTGATTTTTTTGTTTTATCAGTTATTATGTTCTTGGTGTCTGTTTGCTTTGGTGATGATTTTTGATTATTTACTATGTTGGTGGTGTGGGTTGTGTCGAGGATAGGCGAGAATCGTTCGGGTCTGGTAATTAGGCGGCCCGATTGTGTTCTCACGTTTTGTCTAATGGGGGGGTCTGGGCTCGACTCGGGGGAGGATGGTTTATAGTGGAGGGGTCTGGGGTTAGGGGATCGAGATGGGGTTGAGGTTGGGGTTATTGGGGGTTATTGGGTGGGTTGGGGGAGCGTCTGGTGGTATTAGGGGAGTTGTGGGGGGGTAAAGTGGAGGGAAATGGGGATGAAGCAGGGGGGGGGCAAGACGGGTTGGTAGAACAAAAGGGGTGATGTTAGTTGTCATTTTGGATGTGCTCGGTATTGGGGTAGTGGGGGTGGGTAGTGTAGTGTTGGTTGGAGGGGGGTTGGGGATGGTAGGGTTTTTGAGGTAGGCTGGGGGCTGGGGGGGGAAGTTTGGAGGTGAAGGGGAGGTTGGAGAGGAAAAGTTAGGGAAGGTGGATATTGGCCGGGGAAGGGGTTTCTGACGAATAAGGGGAGAGTTAGCGGAGGAAGATGATTTTGTTTTGTGTGAACATTTTTTTTTTGTGAGTCTTTTAATTCGACGATATGTTGGGAGTCTTGGTTGGGGTGAGGTTTTGGATCGTAGTTCGTAACGACATGACGTGGTTGGTTTTGTTTGTGAGCTGGAGAAGGTGGTGTTGGAGGTGGTGTCCGGGGGGGGGGCCGTGGGTAGGGGTGGGGTTGGGGTGATTCCGGGGGAGGTAATAGATGGGTGGAGTGTCCGATGGGTGTGTTGGCGGAACGTTAGGGGGGGAGGGGGGGGGGGGGGGGGGGAGTGGCTTGGGACGTGGGCAGTTGGAGGCTGGGGTGGGAAGTAAGGTTCTAATGGAGTAGGAACTGTTAGGTTGGGGGTGGTGATGGGTGTGGCAAGGATGTGGTTGGGGCTTGGTTCGAGGGGTGGGGATGGTTTCTCAAGAGATTTGTATATG
Organism: Paralithodes platypus; assembly: GCA_032716605.1. Taxonomy (NCBI): domain Eukaryota; kingdom Metazoa; phylum Arthropoda; class Malacostraca; order Decapoda; family Lithodidae; genus Paralithodes; species Paralithodes platypus. The sequence continues at coordinate 84,453,116 of CM064513.1, read as the reverse complement.
CGTATGAAACAATTTCGGTATGTCCGGGTTTCTCCGTGATAGTTGATAGAGGTTTGGTAGGCATTTGGGACATGGGATACCATATATGGGCCCACATAACGAGGGCCCAGTTTATTTATGACCGGCAGTTTGGCCACCATTACGGTGTCGTGAATGGCGAAGGGACTATATATGTCATCTATGGCGTCGTGTTTGGTGTCTTGGCAAATTTGGGCGGTATGAAGGGTGTTCTTTAATTGTTGCAAGGGATCGAGGGTGAAGGTTTGGAAGGTTTGGCCTGGTGGTAAAAAGGTAGTAAAAGCGGGGCTACTCCATAGACTCGTTCGTGAGGGAAGATACCATCTTCTTTTGGACAAGTGTTCATTACCTATTGTATCATTTTGACTTGGGATGGCCAATTTGAGGTGTTTAAAGCTATCATTCTGGTACGTAATTGGTTGTTGATGGTGCGATGACTTCTTTCGCAAACTGCGTTGCCTTGGGGCCAGTAGGGGGATGAGTGCTTGGTTTTTATGCCACATAGTTTTGAGAATTCTTCCCAGATTTGTCCTTTAAATTCGGGAGCGTTATCGTATAAGAGTGAAAGGGGTAATCCGAACACGGGCAATATGTCGGTGGCTAATAATGTGGCAATTGTAGATGCTGTATGATCGTGAGTGGGGCAGGCGACCAGGAATTTTGAATATATGTCGACGAATGTGACGATGTACCGTTTGTTGTGGCTAACGGGAAAAGGTCCCATGACGTCCAGAGAAAGGGTTTCGAAGGGCTTTTGGGCGGAAATGGTGCCGGCAGATCCTGCAGTGCGGCACCTGTCTTTGCCAAGTGCACATGGTTTGCAAGATTCGGTGACCTTCCTTGCAATTTCGGAGGGGTTCGGGGTCCAGTATTGGTCCTGGAAAATTTGAGCGTCTTGTTTTGGCCTAAATGAATGCCATTTCCCTCGTGGATTGCAATCATGTATTCTTGAGCAACACTTGGTTCGACGACGATGTGTCTGGAGTCCATGGTTAATTGGTCACCCCAGCCAGTTAGTTGGGAGAAGATCTGTTTGGGGATCCATTTTGGTTTGATTTTTCTCTGCCAGGATTGAAGTAGGGTAGGTTGTAATGGTTTGGAGTCTTGGCGGATGGAGGTATTGATGAGGTCTGTGTGTTGCAAGGCTGCTAGACTGGTGCGGATGTTTTCGGGTACAGGAAGACGGGAGAGGGCGTCGGCGTTGGTGTGGAGTTTTCCGGGGCGGTAGTAGATGACGAAGTCGTATTCTTCTAGGGTTTCCCTCCAATGTACCAATAGTGCCGAGTTAGTCTCGCATTTTCTAAGCCATTGCAAGCTCTGGTGGTCGGTAATGATATCTAATTTGGCAGCTAGCACAAAAGATCGGAAGTGATTTAGGGCCCAAATTATTCCGAGGCACTCACACTTTGTGGCGGCGTAATTCTGCTGGGCTGCATTTATGGTGGAGCTAGCATAAGCAATCACGTGTTCTCTTCCGTCTTGGACTTGGGCTAGGACAGCTCTGATGGCATAAAGAGAAACGTCCGTTTATAGACGGAAGGGTTGTGTGTAATCTGGAAAAGAGACTGTGGGGGCTTTTACTAATTTTTCTTTCAGATTTTCGAAAGCCAAGTGTCTTTCCAGGGTCCAGGAAAACTCGGTGTCTTTGTGGGTGAGCTGGTGAAGGGGCCTGGCATTCTCGGCAAAGTGTGGGACGAAACGTCTGTAGTAGGTGGCTAGTCCCAGGAAGGAGCGTACCCCTTTTACGGTAGTGGGAGGTTGTTGATCTTGGATGGCGGAGAGTTTCTTGGGGTCTGGAGAGATGCCTTGGGCGGAAATTACATGTCCTAAAAACCCTATGGTGTTCTTGGCCATCTCGCATATAGAGGGTTTGAGTTTTAATCCGGCGTCTCTGATTCTTTGTAATACTTGTCGTAGTCGGTGGAGGTGGTCAGACCATGTTGCGGAGTATACAATAACATCGTCCAAATAGGCAAGACAGGTTTCCCAAGTTAGTCCTTTTAACACAGACTCCATGAGGCGGGAGAAGGTTGCCGGGCCGTTACATAGGCCAAAAGGTAAGACATTAAACAGGACATTAAATGTCCTCCGCTGGTGGAGAAGTCTGTCTTTTGTTGATGTTCGGGTTTAATGGGGACTTGCCAGTATCCTGCTTGTAGATCTAAGGTGATGAACCACTTGGATCCGTGAAGGGAATCGAGGGAGTCATCGATCCTGGGTAAGGGTGTTGCATCATTAATAGTGGCGTCGTTTAGTCTACGGTAATCGACACAGAATCTGGTAGAGCCATCTTTCTTCTTCACGAGTACTACGGGCGATGACCAAGGACTGACAGAAGGCGTGGCAATGCCGGCGTCCATCATCTCTTGAACCTGTTGGTCCTGCTCTTGGCGCTAAAGTGGATTTTTTCTGCGGGAGGGTTGTCGAAGTGGAGGTCCCGTGGTATGAATAGCGTGTTGCTCCATGGTTGTTTGTCCTATTTCTGTGGGGGTCTGGGCGAATACATCACGAAAATCATGCAGCAATTGTTGCATCTGGTGTTTTTGCATGGGAGTTAAGGAGTCTGGAATGGTGGGTAATATTAATATAGGATTTTCACTGGGGTTTACCTGAGGAGTGACAACTTCGTCAAAAGTTTCGAAGTCGCCCACAACCAAACCTTTGGGTAAAGTTAGTACATCGTCTGAAATGTTGGCAATTAGAATGGTATTCTGTTGGGAAGACAATATGGCAGGTTGGATCATACATCGGTTTTGGCTTATGGAGGGGGTGGCGGGGGTTAAAGTCATGGCATCTTGGGGGATAGGTCTAAGGGGCACCCATTTTTGATGGTTGGGGGGAATGGTAATTCGATTTTTGATCATAGCGGGGCTCATAACCGTAAGGGAAGGCGATCTTTGTTTTGGCTGGCCCAAGGTAGACCTTGAATATGGCAAGTCGAGGGTGGAGGAAGACAGTTTGGGGGAAGGAACATGAGAGGTGCATCAAGTTTTTCTTTTCTAGGGGCGGGGGGGGGGGGGGGGGTAGTTTTTGTTGGTGAGGTTGAGGGAGGTTGGTCATGCTTATTTTGGGAGGGGGTGATTTTTGGATGGTATGAGGTGGCAGAAGTTTTTTTCTTTTGGAAATTTGTTTGGGAAGTTGCCTTTTGTTGGGGGTGCTGTTGGTTGTTGGACTGGTTAACAAGTGGGGTTGGGTTAGGTTTATGTTTCGGCTTTGCAGGAGGGGGCATGGCAGATCTAGGTTTAGGTCTAACTTTCATATGGGGTTGGCTGGGGTTCAGACAGGTCGTGGGGGGGCTATTTTTTTTTTTTTTTTTTTTTTTTTTTTAATGTGATCAAGCGTTGGCCACAGTCAACTTGGGCTTGCAACTTGTGAAGGAGATCGAGCCCTAAGTACCCATCGTAGTGCTGGCAATCTGAGTGAAAAACTACAAAGGGGTGATAGCAATTTGCGTGAGGCGCGGGGGTGGTCACATGCAAAGGATGAGTTTTTCCCCTGACATATAGGGGGGCATCCCCGGCACTGATTAGTTTTGACTTGGTTGTTTGTAACCCGCCAAACTTCTTATGGTGTTGGTCATAAAATGAGCTGAATATGCATGATCGGGAAGCGCCGGTATCTATGAGTAACCGGACAGGAATACCTTTGAGTTGTGCAAGGTGGTATATGGGGGGTGATCGGTCATTTGCGGTGTCCCCCCGCCGAAGCCATCGTAGGCGGGGGAAGATCTAAAAATCCTGGGGGTCTATTTCGGACTCTCACAAGACTTCCTCCGTCTCGCTACTAAGTTCGAGGTGAGCAACGTCCTCGTTGTCGAGGTCTTGGACCTCCTCGTCCTCGATCATTTCTTCCTCATTGGCAGAGATGCGAGGCTGGGCTGTGCGATATTTGGCAGAGTCTCTGATGTCATGAAGAGCACATTTGTGATTACAGGCAGGGAAATCATAAGGGTTGATAAAAACAAGAGTGGGGTTCTTACTTTTGTTGTTGTTGTAGGCCTGGTTTTTGTTGTACACTCGGCGGAGGGGGTTGGGGTTGAACCTGGGCCTGCTGGGTTGAGGTTTGCCGGAGCGGTACGTGGGTTTGGAGGTCGCAGTTGGAAGCCGGTAGAAGTGGCTGGGGTCCCTCTGTTGACCCGTGTTCTGAGGGTGGGTGGTGCACCTTTTTATGGCGGCAATGGTATTTGTTTTCTGGGGTTGCACCGCGAGGATCCTCCTGATGGTGATCAGATCGCGTTGAAAACCAGCAGGGTCATGCACGGCAAAATATTCGCGAACTACTGAGGGCAACGCTTGAACGAGATTCACCAGAATGTGTTGGTCTTGTTGAATTTGGGAAGAGTGGGGAAAGCAGATTTGATTTGTTATGAAATGGAAGCTAAGGTGTCGTCTAGATCACCTTCGTACTTTATGTCTTTAATGCGGGCATGGGCGACAAAGATGCCTAATGAGGGCTTAATGGCCTCGATAACTATGGGCCGAAACTGGTCCCAAGTGAGTGTGGGGTTAACTTGCGATGCAACGAGGGAAACGGCTTTTCCCAGGTGCGTTAACAGTACGGCGATTTTCTCTCGGTCCGTATTATATGCCAAATCTAGCACTGGTTTCACAATGTCCATGTAGGTTTCGATTTCGTATGTGTCCCCATCGTATTTAGGGATGGGGATGTGCGAGCGAGCTGCGGCCATATTCGCGATGTTACAATGCTTCTATTGTTTAGCAATATGAAATGCAATGAAATCTTCTATCCGAATCAAGAACCACCACGTACCACCAATGTTATGCCCTGATTTTATACAGGATTAACGATTGATTGGGGTGAGTTCTGCAAGACTGGAATATCAGGTTTCATGCAAATGCATATAAGGAATCAATAGAACACATAAATATAATTTCGGAATGTGGTTCGTAATACAGCTTTATTGAATTAACACACTCACTGGTATAGAAAAAGAATCAAGTCACTTTGGAAAACATAGGTAGGAACAATAGATTCAGTATCAAGCTTGGTCTTTCAATTCTCCTAGCACAATCATGGATCTGGATGGAGCGTGCACTGCCACTTTCAACACTCAGGTAAGGACAGATAAGGACAAGATACAAGATTAGAAGAAAGTCACTCGAAAGGCACTGGTTAAGTTCTCATAAGTATATAGTGAAGTTCGTTGATTATGCCTAAGGCTTAGATATTTTATTTAGATGTTGAGCTAACTTCAGGTTTCAAACTTTACAAGATCTGGTAGAGTAAATAAACAACTAGAATTGCATACTTATTTGACTGTTAATGTACGTATTGGAATTCGTCACTGAGATTAATTTGCTTTACGACCTATCTCACAAGCTTTTGGGATCTCAGAATATCTATACCATAATCTCCAAATTAGGAAGAACTCGTTAAGTGGCTGAGGGTAAATATTATCGCGGTAATTATCTCGTAATAACTTTTACTGGTACGAATTCTCGGGCAATGAACAGAGGAACTCTAGGAATCGAACTTGAAACACTCATCATAGTTAGCAAATAACTTTAAAATGAGCATAGGTAAATACAACGATCTGGTGGTACAGTATCTCAGCACTGATACAATGATAGTCAATAATGCACTGTTGGGTTATCTTCTTAGATTCTCGATCTGGTGTGGTTGAGGGCTTCTCGGCTGCTCCGGGGCCGTCCAGGGTGTCCAGTTGTGTGAAGAAGTTACAGGTGGGCCATCAACCGTTGATGAAGTTCCGTTAAGGTACTCTCGGGGCTAGGATTTTTAATGTTATGCTTCAGGCTGAGGCCGGATTAGCACACCATTGGACCAACGCAAGAGGAGTCTACTCAAGGACTCTTCTTGACTGTCTCTAATCTTTATGAGAGGTTCAAAGAACTCGGGCGGTTTTACCCTTTTAGTCACAAATTCTGGTGGGTTGCCACAGACAAAATGTGCCTAGGATCTATATCTGCTAAGTGCTCCTAAGAGTGTCTCGCATAGACCCTTCTAACACAAAAGATCTTTCTATCCTAGATCTCTGTGAGTTAAGTACAAGTCAGGTGTCTAAAATAATAAAGTATTGAAAGGTAGGGAGGCCTTCGTCTTTCAATATTTATATTAGGTTAGATAAGACACTAATATAAATAACTATATTAAATTCTGGGTGGCCAGAAATAATCAGTTATGGATATGTAGTTCTTGTTGCACTATAATATAAATGGTTATAAAACTCAAGTGGAAGAGGTGATACCAGCAATGAGTTTTTAATCACTTATTGGGGTAGATATATGTATTGGTAAAGGTCTCTATATTAACCGGTGGGTGGCCACGATTAATAAAGATCCAAAAAATATATATATATCAATGTCACTGATTTTATCACAGACTCCGTGTTGCCGCTCGTCTATAGGTAATCTTGAGTGGTGAGTTAAATAGTCTTCAGTCAGAGAGCGGGTTGCCGTTCATCAGAAGCGATATTTGCACTTACTTAGTTCCTCTCCTCTCAGGGTTTATATAGCAGGGCTGCCCGGTGTTGCCTGGGCTGGTGGTTGATGGATTTGCTATTATGTGGGCTGTTCAGTCAAGTGGAAGGGGAGTTTTTGCTTTATAGGAGGAGCCTTACCGTGGGGCTCACTTCAGGGAGTAAAGAGGAAGTGGATGCAACAATTTTTGGGGCTGGAGCTAACAGTCTCTTCAAGTTGGCAAGATGGTGGAGGTGTGGGGGACGTTGGAGTCGGGATGTTGCCTTAGCTGGGGGTGGTCCCCTTAATCTTGGGGGTGGCTGTGCATGGGGGCTGTTGTGGAGTCGTTACCTGGGTAATTTGCTCCTCATTTCCGGTGCCCTGGATTATATAACAGAGTTAGTACGTACACCGGACATATAAGAATAAGTAATGGAAGGGGTGCTGACAAGAGGCCCTTTGTTGGTTGTTTTCGTGGAGGATGGGGCAGAGTGCCTCGCCCATGAAGGCCAGCTGGCTAAGTGCCTGACTTTTATAAGTAAGTTACTTTTAAGGGAGGGGATGAGGGGGGGGGGGGGGGGGGGGGGGTTGGACAGCTCTCTCTTTATCTGTAGTCCTTGGATGATGAAAAATGACAAGTAATAAAATACACTCAGACATACCCATATGTGTGTTATTGTTGTTGTTCCCCAAGCTGCCTGGCCGAACAGCCCCAAGTCCCCGAGCAAGGCCAAGGCCATAACCGAGCGCCCCCACAGAACCCTCCCTGCCGACCACAATAAAGCCTGGGTGACCGAAGCCACTCCATGGCAGGGAGCTGAGGAGGGTGCGGAAATGCCCGGGAAACCAAAGCCCCACCCAGGGCCCTGTGCCTCTCAGAAATTATGAAGAGAAAGTTGAGGGGCAAAGGAAAAATGTGACACTTTGGCTTCCAATCTTGGTAGATTGGGAGGTCAATCCACGGAAGAGACGCCGTCACTTGAAATCTAGAAAATATATAAGTAAAAGGAACAGTCAGAGTAAGCTATGGGTATGGCAGAGATCGCTCAGTTCTCACTCTGATAGACCAGCCCATCACCACCCGTATGTGTGTCTAAGTGGTTGCGAGCCAGAGTTCCCCTGGTGGTCCTTTACGTCGGGGTCGAGGGGGCGGAGCACATCGCACCCTAGGGTCGGCCGGAGGAGGGGGGGGGGAATAGGTGGAAGTCCCTCCATGACCTGACGTGGCCTGGCGGCCTGGCCTTCAAGTTAATTGGTTTGTTGTGGTCAGCCAAATCTGGTTCAGGCCGGAAAATACTAGGAAAGAAATGTATTGGAAGGGAGAGAGAGAGAGAGAGAGATGCGTAGATAGAGATAGTGATCCAAGGGAAGGGGAAGACATGCGTAATCAGGGCGGTATGGTAGCTATCACTACGTCACGTTGATGGAATCTGGTGGTCACGTACCTGAAACAAACACAACACAAGGGATTACCGCTTCGTTGTGTGAATATGGTAATTACGGAATTCTGGTGTAACTTATACATCGCTTAGCTACGAGAAGGGAAAAGAAATAGAGCAATGTGTATTGTGCACTAGAAGATGGTACTTGACAAGATGTGTAGTAGGGGAGGTGAAGAATTGGAAAAGAAAAAAAAAGGCACAACGGGGTTACGTAATTCAATGGTCAGTAGAAAGTACAATGTGAGGTTATGGATAATTATGTACTCGTTAACATGGGGAAACGAAAAACTAGGTATCTTTCCTGTCTACCGTTTCCCTTAACCTCTGAAGTGCTATCATAGCTGCGTTTTCTGTTGCCCCAAAGTCTGATAACCCACTCTCATTATAGTGGGGTGGCACAAAATGAACAAGGGGCGATCCAGACTTTTAAATATATACATTATATGGACAACCTTTCCTGACTATTTTTAACAATGAAAGTAAATATGCATTGCAGAATAATTACTAAAAAGCAAATAAAGACAAAATAAAAGCGAAATAGCGTAATATACCAAATATCATGAGGTAGGCTATAGCTGCATTTTGTGTTACCATCACTGATAAAGCCATTGGGTTTTTGGCAGAAAATGCCCAAAATTATCAGTGATATCCGAGACATGTTTACATACAGTGTTCTCATCGTCCAGCATATTACTGCTTCATATTCATCAGCCAACTTAAAATAGCCCTATATAATATTTAATTATCACTAGAACAATACACTATACCATGTAGGAAGTCTTCTGGAGAAGTAGGGCAAATTTAGACAAAAATGCAAGATAAACTAAATCACAAATGTATGCTAGAATAGCAGACAAATCGCTAGATAATCACCAGACACTAAAAACTTGTATGTCACTAGAAAACATATGTTGAAGTATCTAGAATAATCTTTAACAATCGAAACATCTCTCCAATTCCTTAAAATAGGGAAACTAACTTGAATATCGCTAGAATTCATCACATCTTGATGTCGCTAGATGGAAGTGATGGAAGTGATTTGCTGGATCTAGCGGTAGCCGCTACATTGGCAACATCGTACCAAGAACCTTCATTCCGTTATAATGATCAAGGTCAGATTTCGAAACTATTACAATTATTTCAAAGTTCAGAGATCATCAGATCGGTTTGGAAGTCGATGTACACAATTTCAGTTCCATGTGAAACATTCACATAATATGCTACTTAGAGGGTTTAATAAAGAAGCATTCCTCTCCTGGCATCGTATAAGCGAACGCAAGCTGTTTTTTTTTTTTTTTTTTTTTTTTTAAGAACGTCAATAAACACTTCGTATATTTGGGTTTGGTGAACCTTTTGGGGTTCCTAGTTATACATTAGAACATATTTATATTTTGCACACTCTTATAAGTAGCCTATAAACACTTACTTGTTACAGAGGAAATACACAAAAGCCCAATTTCGAATGATCGTGAATATCTTTACTTTGGCGTATGTTTGGGCTAATTTAAGACTAGATTTAGATAGATAGAATTTTTTAACACTCACCAATGAAATATGATGACTTGCTTACAGATATATACTTAAAGCCTGATTCGGCTTGACTTTAACCCAGTTGTTTACTTCCTCAAACCTGTGGAGGAGCAGGGTTGAGTTGGCTTGATATTGGACACCCTTTTATGGCATTTGGGTGTGAAATACGACACCATTTCCAGTCTATCGGAGATAATGATGGCAAAGGAAAATGCGGCTTATGTCAGGGACTGGAATAATCGACAACAGAGCATATCGGCAATAAATTTGAATATATACAATTTAAGATGTGTTGTGACATTACATATTAGGTGAAATTATACAACATATTTATTTGTTTAACACCTTAAGAGCGGCATAGGCGGTATATAATATGTAGCCACCAGCGGGGTGTTTTTAGCCAAAATAGGGCTGTTTACGTGATCATTTTCATGCCTAAATAAGACCCAGAGCGTAAAACAAGTATCTATCCCTGAAAGGGCATAAACAGAGCTTTCCAATGACACCATAACGATCCTTTTATGATGGCTAGTTTTCTTGCAACAACCGCGCAACGCGAGTGCAAAAAGCATGTAATTCGGCACTTTCCCCATACAATTCCGTATGTAGCGAGTGAGAGAGGGAGGGAGGAGGTGGGATTCGTGTCAGTAGGTTCGCCGCGGTGGTCTGGAGCAGTCATACGGTCGCTACTCTCCTGCCACCACTTGTCTCTCTCTCTCTCAGCAACATTACGTGCTGAAATTGCCACACGACCTATGTCGAGCGCCGCCAGATAGTCCAGATTTATTATACTCGACTTATGTTGCGCGCCGCTAGTTATGGGTTAATAGTAGAGCAAGAAATAATCGCATACATAGAAATTTCAATAATTCTGAGGAGGTGTGACGGATTAATTACCGGGACGAACACTGATTTTCTGAACTTGACTCTTGGGAAGACGAAAAAAAGGTCAAGGTCACGAGGCTACAAGCACATGCTCAGCTCGGCCACTTCTCCCTCACTACCCTCAGCACTCCCCAAGCAGCCGTGGTGCTTTGCTAAACTCTGACAAATGCTATGATATTTATATATATGCGTGTGCTGTTACTTAGTAATATAGTATTGTGTATCGTATAAATACGATAGAATATGACTCTTTTGTGATCTTGTATGTCTCTGTGACGTCACGATCTCTCCTACAGCACGACGTAGGACGAGTAGATCGTATATTATAAGATTGTAAATAAGTTAAGTTATAAAAGGCCTAATATGCTATTAAGCAATATTGCCATGGTCTTATGTAGTATATATGAATTTATCTTATATATTAATATAATTTATCGTATAGAGCAACCTAAATGCGGTACGATAATTTGGGCTCCTGGCGGTTTGCCAAGGCAGCAAGGTGTGCTTTTGAGGTACGCCAGAGCCTTCACGAACACCAACCAGTTAACATCTAATTTTCCGCCCTCAGTTGATCGTGCTTTTGTGCCTCTAATCACAATACACATACAGCAATACACACAACTACACCATCACGACGCTCTCATCGACATCATGACTGACTGATAGATAAGCATAAATTATAATAATCATGTCCATTCCCATGTAATCATTTATTCTTTCTTTAACTTGACTCGTGTCTTGGGACCGAAGTCTCGTTCCCCATTGTCCACCGCCATATTGGGTAAAACGTTCTCCCTTGCCTCATTGCCACGTGGAACTATTGGTGAGTTAATTCCTGGCTAATATTAACCCTTATAACCTTACCCTATAATTATATACATTTATTATGTGAGACCTTTGGATATAAATTAGCTTGTTTCAGATTGAATTCAATTTAGATATAGAGTATTCATTTAGATTGATTTTATTTGATTCATTATAGCTTAGTAATATTTAACTTCCATTGATAGTTTACCATATTGGTGCCCAGACCCGGGAATTAGCTACCAGTAAGGGATTTTAAGGCAATGAACAAGGGGACATATAACAGGATGCAGGAACAACTCTATGATAAACTGGCAAGGCTAGCCAAGCGATGGTTAGAGCCGGAATGCAGGGTCACATCGTTGCACCTGCCCAAGTTCTGCATCCCACCCATCATCTTTCCCCAATAATTTTCTTTTCCGTTTCAGACTTCCTGTGACATATGACCTGACCTAACATTTTTTCTTGTTCAATATGATCCATTAGTAGGTATTGCTATATAGTGTACTATTTTTTCTCCATAACATAGAAGTCCGCCGGTTGGCGTCTCTTAAGTAGCCTGTTATTTGGCCGTTGGTTTTGTGACGTAATATTTAGATACATAGCCTATAGGCTCGCAAGCCAAATGGACAAAAACGGTAAAGAGACACCGTCTAGTGGGGTGCTGAACAAAGCCCCTAAAAATCAAAGGGCGGGACTTCGGGGAGTAATAAATAGGCTAATAGTGGACGTCAACACTTTCATCACTACTGCTGAACTAGAGGAATTGGAGGCTAGATTAGAAAACGTCCAGGTCACCCACGGTCGTATTACGGCTCTGAGTGAGGTGATTGTGGCTGCCATGACAGAGGAGGAAGAGATTGTTACAGAGTGTGATAATCGCGCCCTCTATGACGAACCTGTCTTTAGAGCGAAGTACCTATTACAGCGTGCTGTCGCAAGTAAGAAGGGAGGCGATAATGAGGCCCATAGAAGGGCTGACCCAAAACATACTGTACACCTCCCAAAGCTCAATCTTCCTACATTTGGGGGCAAGTTAACCGAGTGGTTAGCTTTCTGGGACGTATTTCGATCTACGGTTCATGAATCCTCTTTGGATAATGTCCGCAAGTTTCACTATCTGAAGGGACAAATGGAAGGAGAGGCCTTACATTTAATAGAGGGTTTTGCAGTAGTGGGTGGTAGTTATCTTGAAGCGGTACACTTATTAGAGTCCACATACGGGGATAGAGAGCAGTTGAAGATGGCCCATGTCATTGCCTTGTTGGGGCTCACAGAACCACAGTATAAGGTTGATGAGTTGACAAACTTCAGGGCAAATATGGAGTGCCATACTCGATCGCTAGATACCCTAGGGCTTACCACGCAGGAAATGATAGTCATTATCTTGCGTCAGAAGCTTCCTATGGCAATACTTGATAAGGTAAGATCATTTGAGCTGGGGGAGTTCAAAACTCAGTTCAGTAAGGAGATCAATAATCTACAGTTGAACAAAGGGAGAATGTATGAGTCGGGAGGGAGTGAGAATGTGGAGAAGAGGGGAACAGTAAGCATGACAGTGGGGACTAAAGTAAAGAAAGAGGGTGTGTATAAGAAACCTGCTCAGATTCTATGTAAGCTATGTAACAACAAACATAAATGGAGTTTCTGCATAAAATACCCAACAAATGAGACAAAACTAGCACAGGCGAAAAGATTGAAGCTATGTGTAGGTTGTCTAAGTAAAGAACATGGTAAGCAGGGACAATGTACTGCTACATACTTAAGGCCCTGTCGCCACTGCAAAGGACATCACTTTGATAAGTTGTGTCCTACAGCAGATAAAGTCAAAGACGTCAAAAATGAGGGTACTACAACTGTGGCACTAGGTAGCACGCAAGACACCACTATATTGCCCACAATACAGATTCCCATGGAAGGTAATGACAGTAACAAAGTTTGTCGGGTACTTCTAGATCAAGGGTCTCAACGTTCCTTTATAAAGAGGTCCGTACTAGTGGGACTGAAGCACCGAATCATAGGGGCTGAGACTCTTCGATTACAGGGCTTCACAGGGGTTACTGATAAACAAGACTACGAGATAGCGGAGATTTCATATTTCTATCGTAAAAACCGGCACTTTATGACTTGTATTGTAGTAGACACCCTACCAGAATATGTATCTGTGGGTGTGAAGAAGGTGGAACACGCATTACGTAGCAAGGGGGTTAACTTGTCAGATCCCATGGGAAATCAGAGTGAGGTGCATGTTCTACTTGGTGTGGATCATTATTATGAAGTAGTATACCCTGGATTTAAAAAGATGTGTGGTGTAATTTTAATCCCCACTAAATTTGGATACTGCATGAGCGGAAAGGTGTATACTACACAGTCAAAGGTCCTGGTCGACACGGTCTCGATATATAGAGTCAATGTAACCGCGGCAGAGGAGTTGGGAAGGGAGGATTCCCAACCTAGTGACCCTAAGATGGCTGCCGAGTTCGACCTGGAACGACTGTGGAGATTGGATCACATAGGCATTAATCCTATGGAGACTGATTATGACTCGGAAGTTGCGCTACAAAGGTTTGACGAGTCTGTGTGCTACTGTGCCTCAGACAAGCAATATAAAGTTAGTTTACCCTGGAAGAACAGTGAGATAAGCCTGCCTACCAACTATGGTTTGGCATTAGGTCGCTTGCGCGCATTGCAGCGGAAATTGTCTAACGAACCGAGCACGCGCCAGGCGTATGACGATGTATTTCGGAGTTATGAGGATAGGGGTTTTATTGAGAGAGTCGATGTCGAGGAACCGTGTAAGAAGGGTGGGGTTCACTATCTGGCCCATCATGGGGTAAAGAAAGACAGCGTCGCCACACCATTACGGGTGGTGTATGACTGTTCTGCCCACCAAGGACAACAACCCAGTCTAAATGACTGCCTGTTGACAGGTCCGTCCATGGTGTCAGACCTGTCCCAACATCTATTGCGGTTTAGGCTGGGGAAGTACGCCTATACCAGTGACATCGAGAAAGCATTCTTGATGGTCAAGCTAAAGGAGGAAGATAGAGATGTTACCCGCTTTCTTTGGTTCGGCGACATTAGCGACTCTGAAAGTCCCATCATAATATACCGTTTTCGGGTTGTACTCTTTGGGGCCACTTGCTCGCAGTTTTTGTTAAATGCCACAATCAGAAAACATCTAGCTGACACTCATGAGGACACAAGTAAACTATCTCGCGGATTATACATTGACAATTTGCAGGGTACTAGCGATAGTCAAGATGATTTGTTGTATGCATACTGGCAAGCACGCAGATTGTTTGCGGATGCACATCTATTTTTTCCGTGAGAGGGTTACTAATAGTGAAGATCTTCAGAGTTTAATACAAGTGGATGGTACGGCATCTCTTAACCAGGAAAAGTCCAGAAATTTGGGGATGATCTGGCAACCTAAACATGACTTACTAACTTTTCAATCAAGGTCTTTTGCTCAGCAGACAGGAGCGCACACAAAAAGAAGTCTGTTGAGCAAATTTGCGCAATTTTTTTATCCTTTGGGTCTAGCATTACCTGTTACCATAAGAGCTAGGATTCTAATGCAGGAAGTTTGGAGACGTAAAATAGGATGGGATGACAGTTTGCCCGAGGACCTGAATGACCAAGGGACATTGTTGTTGAATGAATATGCCATCCTATGTACTAAACCAATACCTCGTAAAGTGGCGGCGTTCGGTGACGTTACGTTACACACGTTTTGCGATGCTAGCGCCACGGCATACGGGGTAGCCATATATGTTGTTACTTCATTTGGGGCACATTTAGTTACAGCCCGGGCCAAAGTAGCCCCGGTTAAAAAGGTAACTATCCCTAAAATGGAATTGACTGCCATGCTGCTATTAGCACGTCTGGTGCAACATGTACGCGCAGCATACGAGAGCGAATTAAATATTGAAATCGTTCACGTATGGTGCGATAGTCAGGTCGCACTCAACTGGATACATAGCAAGAAGTCTCTGCCAGTTTATGTGCGGAATAGGGTAGATGAGATTAGAGCCCTTTTGCCAGACGTTGCTTATCATTATGTAAATACAAAGGAAAACCCTAGTGATCTCATAACTAGGGGTATAACGGCTAGCCAGTTAATGAAGTCCGAATTGTGGTGG
Source organism: Paralithodes platypus (assembly GCA_032716605.1). Classification (NCBI taxonomy): domain Eukaryota; kingdom Metazoa; phylum Arthropoda; class Malacostraca; order Decapoda; family Lithodidae; genus Paralithodes; species Paralithodes platypus. The sequence goes on along the minus strand of CM064513.1, from coordinate 84,437,855 downwards.
CATGGTCCAAAGTGGCTGCTCCATGAAAGTGAATGGACGATATGGCATGCTGTTGGTGAGGGACTTCTGCCACTGGAAACAGTGGCAGTTACAGCCCAACCAAATGAGCCACCGGGTCCTATCATAAAGTGGGCAAGATTCGGTGACTATAATAAACTAGTCAGAGTTGTAGCTTGGGTGTTGCGATATGTATCCAATCTTAAGCTTAAAGTAACGGGCCAACTCTGCAACAGGGGTCACAACATTGATGCTCGTGAATTTAAAGCAGCTGAAGTAACTTTGATCAAAGGGGTTCAAGTAGAAACCTTTTCCAATGAATTAGAATCCTTGAAAAGCTCGAATAAGACATTAATGCCTAATATAGTGCGTCAACTAAGGTTGCACCTAGACAATGGCCTCATCAGGTGTGAGGGTCGCCTGAAGTGGTCGGGTGTACCAGACGGCACAAACCGACCTATACTTATGCCAACAAGACATCACGTTACTGATCTATTGATCATACGTGCACATAGGGAAGTAAAACACTACGGGGTATGTCATATTATATCAAATTTACGTCTCACATGGTGGATACCCAGAGTTCGACAAGTAGCTCGACGCGTAGTGAGAAAGTGTGTAATATGCCAGAGACTAAAGGGTAAACCATATGCAACTGGACCAGCTCCACCTCTACCTGAATGTCGTGTAAAGCACGTAGAACCTTTCCAAGCGGTAGGATTAGATTACACAGGGGCATTGAAGACGAGGGAGCATGAGAAGGTTTATATATTATTGTTTACCTGTGCAACATCTCGAGCGGTACACCTAGAACTATGTGATAATATGTCTAGCGAAGAATTTATGCTGGCGTTCAGACGGTTTTGTGCCCGTCGTTCATTCCCTCAACTCATTCTTAGCGACAATGCTCCCACTTATGTCCAAGCATCAAAATATCTAAAGGATATAAGTAGTGATCCTACTATCATCACTTTTTTGGGAGAGAAGAAGTGCGAATGGAGGTTCATTCCAGTTATGGCACCTTGGTTTGGTGGAATGTGGGAACGGTGTGTCGGCATAGTAAAGTCAGGACTCAGAGCGGTTGTAGGACGTGCTCTATTAAAGAAGAGTGAGTTGACGACAGTCCTCACAGAGATAGAGGCAGTCGTGAATGATCGCCCGCTTACATATGTGTACACCGACCTGCAAGAACCACTACCATTAACGCCAGCTCACTTGCTATATGGAAAACCATTGACTGCGTTTCCATCTGATTTCCAATCCATAGTAGAGTTAGAGGATCCCTCGTTGTACTCTGAGGTAGCGGTGTCTAAGAGATACCAGTATATATCCAGGATAATCGAGGATTTTAGGAAACGGTGGATTAGTGAATATCTGCTAGCATTGAGGGAAAGGAGTGTTACTCCCTCTGGTAGACCAATGGCACCTACAGTTGGTGAAGTTGTTTTAATTAAAGAAGATAGTCCTCGTTTATACTGGAAATTAGGCCGCGTATTGGAGGTATACAAGGGGGCAGACTCTGTAGAGCGGGTGGCGCTATTAAAGACAGCCACTGGAACTACTGTTCGTCCTATCGCACGTTTGTACGCTTTGGAGCTCGATTCCGCATTGCAATCTGAGGCTCCACCTGTTATTGCTGGGTCCGAGGATTCTCAAAGGAACGACTCACCTCATACTGATGGTGATCGTTCTCGGACCGGGACGCGTCCCAGACGCGCTGCTGCTGGCGCCGTCGACTTGTGGCGTCAGAAGATAGCCTCTGGGCAACTTTAGGTTTAAGGTGGGGTTCAGGTCTTTTTTGTGGGGGGAGTGTATCGTATAAATACGATAGAATATGACTCTTTTGTGATCTTGTATGTCTCTGTGACGTCACGATCTCTCCTACAGCACGACGTAGGACGAGTAGATCGTATATTATTAGATTGTAAATAAGTTAAGTTATAAAAGGCCTAATATGCTATTAAGCAATATTGCCATGGTCTTATGTAGTATATATGAATTTATCGTATATATTAATATAATTTATCGTATAGAGCAACCTAAATGCGGTACGATAATTTGGGCTCCTGGCGGTTTGCCAAGGCAGCAAGGTGTGCTTTTGAGGTACGCCAGAGCCTTCACGAACACCAACCAGTTAACATCTAATTTTCCGCCCTCAGTTGATCGTGCTTTTGTGCCTCTAATCACAATACACATACAGCAATACACACAACTACACCATCACGACGCTCTCATCGACATCATGACTGACTGATAGATAAGCATAAATTATAATAATCATGTCCATTCCCATGTAATCATTTATTCTTTCTTTAACTTGACTCGTGTCTTGGGACCGAAGTCTCGTTCCCCATTGTCCACCGCCATATTGGGTAAAACGTTCTCCCTTGCCTCATTGCCACGTGGAACTATTGGTGAGTTAATTCCTGGCTAATATTAACCCTTATAACCTTACCCTATAATTATATACATTTATTATGTGAGACCTTTGGATATAAATTACCTTGTTTCAGATTGAATTCAATTTAGATATAGAGTATTCATTTAGATTGATTTTATTTGATTCAGTATAGCTTAGTAATATTTAACTTCCATTGATAGTTTACCATATTGTGTAACCTAATTGTTATGCCCGGTCCAAATTGGAACGCGAGATATTCTTTGTACAATGAGCAGCTCTCTAACTGGATAGGTATACCTTAAACTTTAAATAAAGAGACAACACGGCAGGATAGTAAGTACACAGGTAACAAGTTAACATGGGTTTTATTCAGTTTAACACCTGGTTCATGGAGGAGCAAGACATATATTTTATACCTGTAACCTGGAGATCATCAACAACAATAAGAATAATTAAGACATACAATACTCAGGTTATCAAGTAAGCAATAGGAGTCGGACAATGGGTCCGGACTCAAGGTAATAATAATACTCCTAGGATACAATTATAAGGTATCCAAAATGGTGGAGGTACACCTCCTACCCAAATAGATCTCAGAGAGGATCTCAACAAAAGACAAGAGTGCAGTAATGGCAAATGCCGTCTGGATCATGCAATGATGTCCCCGGCATATAGTGACGTTAACTGACTCTAAAGCAATAATGGCCAAGTGGTCATCAACAATGAAGTGGGCTCGGAAAGGCTCACAAATGATATTAATACTATAGGTGTGCTAGATCTCACCTGGCAAAGATTAATCCTTAACTCTAATTGTGTACTAGCAAGGTGCTGAAGGCTGAGGCAACAATCGTCGGGAGCTGAGATAGAGTGAAATCTATTCGAGTTATGAACCTGACAGAATGTTAAATGAATTAGGCTAGAAGTTATACAAAGGGACTAGATTACGTGTAAATATGTGTTTGTGTTTGATGCTATGGGTCTTATATAAGCACGCCCCCTCTGTCAGGCTATGGGAGACCAATAACCCGGGAAGGTGCATATATAAGGATCCCCTGATAGGTATGTATAATGGGTCCCGGCAAGTGGGCTAATTAACGTCAATTTAAGTAGGGAGAAGAAAGACCTCTCGCAAGACGTAATGTTAATGAGAACCCTTGAAGATAACTTCTACCACAACCCTGAGTCAACTCTATACCCAGAAACGGTACAAAAGCACTTAAAGGAGAGCTGTAGTGAAGAGGAGGGCCCATAGATCGAGGGAGGATCCAGTAGTCCGGAGGGCAGCTGGGCGTGATGACTCCGGAAGTTGGTCCAGGGGGGGCGGCTGGGCGTGATGACTCCAGCTACTGGTCCAGGGTGAGTCACAAGATGATTCCTTAGACCTTGGCGCCTACCACGGGACAACCGGGTTCCTCTTGCACTCCCACAGTGCAGTGATCCCCAAAGGATATGCTGGAGTTCTGCTACAAGGTTTGGGGGGTTAGGGTGACTAGCATAATGATCTACCTAGAGTGGCAAGCAGTCTAGATAGTGACATTATAGGTAGTCTAAGGGGGGTCAAGGTAAGTGTCTTCCTTCCTTGCTAGTTCGTGGAACTATCAGAACCATGTAGCAAAAAGAGAATCCAGAAAGGGGAGCCCAAAGTGGGTTGCCCAAAATTAGTCCTCTTCCTGATGGGGGGAACCCGATCTGGTAGATCTCAAGTTACTACACTATCCTCATAATCCCTTGAACAAAACAAGGTAGGAATCCTTTGGTACTTGGTTTGTGCACCGCATCGAAGGCCAGAAAGGGGGAGCCCAAAGTGGGTTGCCCAAGCTAGTCCTCTTCCTGATGGGGGGAACCCGACCTGGTAGATCTTCGATCACAGCACACAACTGACAAGTTGAACACCAGCTATCTCTGGCTGTTCTTACCCTGAACTAAATAATACCAAATGGCAAGCTTAGTTAATGATGTCCAGGCTGGGTGAGTATAAGGCAATCTTCTTGCCCCTACTTAAGGCGCCCGGCTTGAGAGGATCAAGGGCGTTTGGCGCGTGGTGGTTATGTCCTTATGGCTCTGGGGGTGGCGCGCCTGGACTCTGGCTGGCAGGAGTAGGGTTGGCTGCAGGTTTTAGTGGCAGCTAGAGATGCGGTCTTATCATCCTGAGACCGCATCTCACTACCGTCTGGTAGAGAAAAGTCCCGACCCCGGGACTGGAGATGGTAATGTCTTGAAGTATTATCTTCGTAGACAGGGGTCAGGTGCTGGAGGAAGTGGTAATAAATGACTCCCTGGTTGTTAGGGGTGGCCATCTTGTCTCCGGTGAGGGTGAGGAGAGAAGAGGAGTCATAGTACCTCAAATGGTCGAGGAGGTGGTGAGGTGACTTGATCACTTTGGTGGAGTCGTTCCGCGCCAGGGTTACCATGTCAATCCGCATCTTGGTGGTGGTCGTCAGTGAGGGCGTTGTCGTGGCTGGAGGTGGTTGGAGAGTGATGACAGAGAGCCTGGCTTGGCCCAGGTCATGAGGTTGTGCGGACGCCGAAGTACCAGGCTGGGGGGAGGAGCTTGGTGCGGACGCCGAAGTACCAGGCTTGGGGGAGGAGCTTGAAGACGCTTGATCCTTAACCTTTCTCGCTTTAGGCTGAGACAGGGCTGGTTCCCATCTGGTGGGTGGCTTCACAGGTCTTCCACAGCGGGTATGAGAAGGGAGTCTGGGAAATGGGGGAGATGGAGTTAGAGGTGACATTGAGCGAAATTTTGATATTGTTTTTCGCCTGGGAAGTTGAGAAGGAGGGGAAATAGATTGAGGAGAAGGAAGTAGGGTTTTAGAGATAGGAGGAGTAGGTGAGGGTTTTTTAGGACGGAAGCTGGGGGTGATAGGCAAAGTGGGGGGTATGTTGGTGAGTTGTGGTGGCGAGGGGGGAAGACTAGACGTGGCAAGGTTAATTAAAGGTGATGGTTGAGAAGGAGGTTGCGGAGGTGAAACGAGAGGAGAGGGAGAAGGAGAGGAGATGTGAGAAGATTTGGGCTTAGGAATGCGGGAAGGGGTGAAGGTGACAGGAGGTGAAAGAGAAGAGGGGGAAGTTTGGGTTTGAGTAGAGAGAACAGGAGGAGGTCGATGTTTAGGAAGGTGAGAAGGGGTGAACTGGTTGAGGCGGGTGGGAAGGGTGACAGGAGGTTGCAGTACAGGAGAGTGAAGGGCAGGCAAAGGAGAATTGAGAGGGGGAGTGGAAAGAGGTGGAGGGAGAGGGACAGCATGGTTGAGAGGGACAGGTCCGGAAAGACAGGAAGTTTGAGGGTGAAGATTTGAAACAGGGGTACAGTCAACATCCTGATCAGGCTCAGCTACAACAGTAATATTCTTATTAATAGGTTGAAACCTTCTGACAAACCTATTCCTATAAGTGCGAGATTCCCCATGATAGTTAATTATGACCTGGAAACAGTTTGGGATCCTAAGGATCTCAAATGGACCCTTGTACCGTGGCTTCAGTTTGGAGGGTACAGGTAAGATGGCGACCATGACTAGGTCGCCTACTTGGTGAGGGTTGTTCTTGGGGGCTTCATCAGGCTGGAGATCTTGGGAAAACTGGAGCTGACGTAGGCGGTTCCTGAGGTGGACGAGGTTGGTATTTAGACCTGGTGAGGCCTCAGTAGGGGCAGCTAGGTGACGTAGTGGTATGAGGAGAGGTGGGCTCCCAAAAACCATCTCATGAGGGGTGATCCCGTTGTCTCTGGGGCAGGTGTTTATTCCCCATTGTATGATGCGAATTTGGCTGGTCCAGTCCGATGAGTTCATCTGTTGGAGGCGTGTCCGGATTTGATTGGCGATGGTTCTATGAGATCGCTCGCAGATGGAGTTTCCTTTTGGCCAGTAGGGTGAAGAGTGGCTGATGTGAAATCCAAACATTTCGGAGATCTGCGTCCAAATTTGCCCGGTGAATTCAGGGGCATTGTCGGAGTGGATTGCCTGTGGCAATCCAAAATAGGGAAAGACATGTTGTAATAATGCCTCGGTGACGGCCATAGCAGTGTGTTCTCTGGCAGGGCAGGCGATCACGTATTTTGAGTACGTGTCCACGAAGGTGATGATGTAGCGGTATCCCCTGTCGTTTTGTAGAGGTCCCATGACGTCTACTGCCAAAAGTTGCCAGGGTTTAGAAGCGATGAGTTTGCCGGAAGGTCCTGGGGTGCGTGTTTGGTCTTTTCCCAGGGTGCAGGCACGGCAAGCTTCAGTGATTTTCTTGGCCGTGGTGTAGGGGCGAGGAGTCCAGTAGATGTTTTTGAACGTGTTCACCAACTTCTTTTGGCCTAGATGGATCCCGTTGTTGGTGTGCAAAGAAGACATCATTTGTTCAGCATCCTCAGGCCCTAGTACGATCTGACCTTCTGGGGTAAAGAGGGAGTCACCCCTTCTTTGTATGAGGCCAAAAAGTCGGGTGGAGATCCAAGTTGGTTTGTCGTTCCGGAGGTAGGCCTGGATGAGAGGGGGAGTGGTAGTAGGTGGTGGTCGAGGTTCTTGGATGGTGTTGAGTTGTTCTGGTGCCAGTGGGAGCCGGGATAAGGCGTCTGCATTGGTATGGAGTTTTCCCGGCCTGTAGGAAATCTCAAAATCAAACTCCTCAAGTGATTCTCGCCAACGGACTGTTAGGGCATTCTTAGAATCAGATTTCCTGAGCCATTGTAAGGCTTGGTGGTCAGTGATGATGGTGATCTTGACGCCAGCTAGGTAGGCCCGGAAGTGTTGGAGGGCCCAAACGATGCCTAAGCATTCTCTTTTAGTTACCGGGTAGTTGGTTTCTGCTGGGGTTAAGGTCCGGCTGGCACAAGCAATGATGTGCTCTCGTCCTTCTCGATTTTGGGAGAGGACTGCACCGACGCCGAGAAGGGACACGTCGGTGTAGAGTCTAAAGGGTAGTTGGTAGTCCGGAAAAGAGACGACAGGGGAAGACACGAGTAGATCCTTGAGGGAGGTGAAGGCTTGGAGACGGTCGGGGGTCCACACAAAAGGTTCTTCCTTCCTAGTTAAGTCGTGTAGAGGTCTGGCAATGGTGGCGAAATTCTTCACAAATCTCCGATAGTAGGAGGCAAGGCCTAGGAAAGCTCTTACTCCTTTTACTGACTTCGGGGGTTGGATCTCCTGGATGGCTTGGAGTTTCTTGGGGTCAGGTGCAAGTCCTTCTTCTGACACCAGATGTCCTAAGAATTGGACCTGATGTCGAGCCATGGTGCATTTAGTAGGCTTCAGCTTTAATCCGGCTTGTCGGATCCTCTGGAAAACTTGGCTGAGGCGTTGGAGGTGTTCTGCCCAGGTACGACCAAATACTATGATGTCGTCCAAGTACGCCAGACATGTTTCCCAAGTTAATCCCTGAAGTACGGATTCCATCAGTCGGGAGAAGGTGGCGGGACCGTTACATAATCCGAATGGCAGCACCGAGAATTCGTAAAGCTTCCCTTGGCTGGTGGAGAAAGCTGTTTTTTCTTGGTCGGTGGGGGCGACGGGGACCTGCCAGTATCCGGATTGCAGGTCCAGTGTGGAGAACCATCTGGCCCCTAAGAGGGAGTCTAGGGAGTCGTCGATGCGTGGTAGTGGGGTGGCATCTTTGATGGTGACATCGTTGAGTTGTCGGTAGTCGATGCAGAATCGAGATGACCCATCCTTCTTCTTGACCAGTACCACTGGAGAGGACCAAGGGCTAGTTGATGGGTTGACGATGCCAGCTTCTAACATCTCTGCAACTTGCTTCTGTTCTTCTTGGCGCTGAAGGGGGTTCTTTCTTCATATAGCCTGTCTGACTGGGGGTCCAACAGTGTGAATGTGGTGTTCTAGGACATGGGTGTGGCCTACATCTTGGGAGTTGGTGGCAAAGATGTCCTGGTATTCGGCCATTAACTGGCACAGATCGTCCTTTTGTTGAGGGGTGAGGTGAGTAGGAACGTCTGGGAGTGATGGAGTTGATGCAGGAATGGAGGTGGTGGTGTCGGTTGAAGGCTGGTCATCATAGGTCTCTAGTTCTCCGATGGTGAGACCCCTGGGTAGGGTGATAGGGTGGTCGGAGATGTTGGCTATTCTTACTGCATTTTGTTTTAAAATGGCAGGAGCAGTGAGACAATCCCTGTCAAAAGGGCTCTGAAGAGAGGGAGTGTGAATGAGTTCTCCGTTGAGGGCTGGATGGATGGGTCCCCAATGTTCATGATGTGGCAGCAAGGTGATTGGTTGAATGGTGATGGCCGATGCAACACGGATGGCTTTCAAGGTTTGAGGAGGGTCATGGAGCGGTGTGGCAATCTTCGGAGTGGTGAGTCCTGGGGGTTTGGTGGAAAATAACAATCTTCTTTCAACACACTGGATAGTAGTGCAGAGGGCCGTGAGAAGGTCGAATCCCAGGTATCCGTCGTAGGTGGTTTCTTGGGAGGGAAATACCTTGAAAGCGTGGTGATGGCCGTGGTTAGGTTGAGGGGTGGCCACATACAGTGGGGCCGTGATGCCAGTACTAGAAATAAGGTTGTCGTTGGCATCAATGAGGGTGGTGGACGAGTGTTGAATTGGTCCAAAAGTGTTGTGATGTCTCTGGTGGTAAGAGGAAAAAATACAGGATCTTGAAGCTCCGGTGTCGACAAGGAGTCGAGAGTTGATTCCCTGGATGGTCAGGTGGGTGTAAATGGGAGGCTTTATCATATCATAGCTGCCCCTATCTCGAGCCCCCGCCAGTTTGCAAGTTGGTGGGCGGGGGCGGTCTAAAAACCCGGTTTGATGACTTCCGGCTCGACTGTACTGTGGTCGTCCGGGTCACCAACCTCGTCGTAGTCCTCAGCTCCTGCGGTGCCATCTTCTAGGATGGTGGCAACTCTTCTGGAGGGCTTCAGCCAGGGAATCTGTCCCCAGAACAGTGGAACCCTCGAGCGTTTGGCCAGCAACTCGGCAAAAGACCTCTTCAACCCATTAATAGGGCACTGGGACCCGCAGGGCTTCCAGTCTCCAGGCTTGACTCTGGCCCATTCTTCCGGCTTGTCCTGGTTGCGGCTAGGGTGGTAGGTTGGTCCGGAATGAGGTCCTTGTGGCTTAGTGGGAGCTCGTTGGATACCCGCGATCTTTCCTTGCTCCTGGGATTTTGGCAGGGCCAGAATACGGCGTATGATAGGGAGGTCTGTATCATATCCGGCCGGTTCTGTGATGGTAAAGTGGTCCCGGACTGCACGCGGAAGGATCCTCATCAGGGTCCGGCGGACGTTCTCCTTCCTCTCTGCAGCTGTAGCCGTTGTGAATGCGGTGGAAGCCAGCCTGGTAAGCTTGCTGATGGTGGCGTCGAGGTCCCCGTCGTAGGTGATGGCGTGAAATTGCTGGTCGGCTATTACAGTACCTAAGACGGGGTTAATGGCAGTTTTAGTGTATGTTTCAAACTGTTCCCAGGTCATTCCGGGGTTCTCTTTTACATAACTGGAAACTAGGGCCATAGACCGCCCTAGCTTCATGACTACAGTATGTATTTTAGGGGCAACTTCATCTTTAAATATGATGTCAAGCACTGGCTTGACAACCTCTAAATAGGTGGTAATGTCAGTTTCCTCTGGTCTGAAAGGAATAATATCCAGTGCTTTCCCTGCCATCCTGACTACTTATCCCTGTCGTGATACTCTCAAAATATTTAAAGCAGGAAAAACCTGAAAGGCTACCTTCGAGAAAGAGACACCGCTGTCACCAGTGTTATGCCCGGTCCAAATTGGAACGCGAGATATTCTTTGTACAATGAGCAGCTCTCTAACTGGATAGGTATACCTTAAACTTTAAATAAAGAGACAACACGGCAGGATAGTAAGTACACAGGTAACAAGTTAACATGGGTTTTATTCAGTTTAACACCTGGTTCATGGAGGAGCAAGACATATATTTTATACCTGTAACCTGGAGATCATCAACAACAATAAGAATAATTAAGACATACAATACTCAGGTTATCAAGTAAGCAATAGGAGTCGGACAATGGGTCCGGACTCAAGGTAATAATAATACTCCTAGGATACAATTATAAGGTATCCAAAATGGTGGAGGTACACCTCCTACCCAAATAGATCTCAGAGAGGATCTCAACAAAAGACAAGAGTGCAGTAATGGCAAATGCCGTCTGGATCATGCAATGATGTCCCCGGCATATAGTGACGTTAACTGACTCTAAAGCAATAATGGCCAAGTGGTCATCAACAATGAAGTGGGCTCGGAAAGGCTCACAAATGATATTAATACAATAGGTGTGCTAGATCTCACCTGGCAAAGATTAATCCTTAACTCTAATTGTGTACTAGCAAGGTGCTGAAGGCTGAGGCAACAATCGTCGGGAGCTGAGATAGAGTGAAATCTATTCGAGTTATGAACCTGACAGAATGTTAAATGAATTAGGCTAGAAGTTATACAAAGGGACTAGATTACGTGTAAATATGTGTTTGTGTTTGATGCTATGGGTCTTATATAAGCACGCCCCCTCTGTCGGGCTATGGGAGACCAATAACCCGGGAAGGTGCATATATAAGGATCCCCTGATAGGTATGTATAATGGGTCCCGGCAAGTGGGCTAATTAACGTCAATTTAAGTAGGGAGAAGAAAGACCTCTCGCAAGACGTAATGTTAATGAGAACCCTTGAAGATAACTTCTACCACAACCCTGAGTCAACTCTATACCCAGAAACGGTACAAAAGCACTTAAAGGAGAGCTGTAGTGAAGAGGAGGGCCCATAGATCGAGGGAGGATCCAGTAGTCCGGAGGGCGTGATGACTCCGGAAGTTGGTCCAGGGGGGGCGGCTGGGCGTGATGACTCCAGCTACTGGTCCAGGGTGAGTCACAAGATGATTCCTTAGACCTTGGCGCCTACCACGGGACAACCGGGTTCCTCTTGCACTCCCACAGTGCAGTGATCCCCAAAGGATATGCTGGAGTTCTGCTACAAGGTTTGGGGGGTTAGGGTGACTAGCATAATGATCTACCTAGAGTGGCAAGCAGTCTAGATAGTGACATTATAGGTAGTCTAAGGGGGGTCAAGGTAAGTGTCTTCCTTCCTTGCTAGTTCGTGGAACTATCAGAACCATGTAGCAAAAAGAGAATCCAGAAAGGGGAGCCCAAAGTGGGTTGCCCAAAATTAGTCCTCTTCCTGATGGGGGGAACCCGATCTGGTAGATCTCAAGTTACTACACTATCCTCATAATCCCTTGAACAAAACAAGGTAGGAATCCTTTGGTACTTGGTTTGTGCACCGCATCGAAGGCCAGAAAGGGGGAGCCCAAAGTGGGTTGCCCAAGCTAGTCCTCTTCCTGATGGGGGGAACCCGACCTGGTAGATCTTCGATCACAGCACACAACTGACAAGTTGAACACCAGCTATCTCTGGCTGTTCTTACCCTGAACTAAATAATACCAAATGGCAAGCTTAGTTAATGATGTCCAGGCTGGGTGAGTATAAGGCAATCTTCTTGCCCCTACTTAAGGCGCCCGGCTTGAGAGGATCAAGGGCGTTTGGCGCGTGGTGGTTATGTCCTTATGGCTCTGGGGGTGGCGCGCCTGGACTCTGGCTGGCAGGAGTAGGGTTGGCTGCAGGTTTTAGTGGCAGCTAGAGATGCGGTCTTATCATCCTGAGACCGCATCTCACTAATCAACCCAAATGATATAAATTTAAGTAAGAATACACCGAAATATAATCGTGATTAGGCGCGAATGGAGTGGCACCGCGACTGTGGCCATGTGCTCCAATGTGTATAAACAACAGGCTTTACATATGAAGATCAATATTTGATCCATCATTTCGATATTATTTTGATCTAGTTGAATTTGTAAAAATTGTGATGACTATTCAATATTCATATAATATAATCGTTTACTTTGGGGTATTATATATAATAACTCCGGTAGGTTATCGGCCTTCGATAGGATTATGACGCTTCTTCTGGACATTCTGAGGATATAGCTAGGTACATTTATAATTATGACATCCAAATCGATTATTTATATATGGATATATACAAAAAGTCTTAAAACTGTTATCAAGCTCCGAAAGTCTGAATCGGGTTGAGTTTCGACCCTGTGTAGGAGCAGGGTTGAGTTGGCTTGATATTGGACACCCTTTCATTTGGGTGTGAAATACGACACCATTTCCAGTCTATCGAGGATAATGATGGTAAAGGAAAATGCGGCTCATTATAGGGTTAGTACATACAAAAAAAAAACTATTAGGCCTATAACAATAAGATGGATCCCAGTGAGTTAGGGGACTGTCTAGGATAATTGTAAAATTGAATATCAGAATAGCTCCTCGGTATTCTGTAGGGTAACATTAGGGGTCGTATACATCAACGAAAAATAATAGTAGGGATCCCGTATATAATTGTTAGAAGGGGGAACGTAAAATAGGTGTGTTATGCCCTGATTTTCTACAGGTTTAACTGAGTGTAGGTAGGTTCGGCAGGACTGGGCTATGGGGCTTCATGCACAGGACACAAATGAAAGCAATAGAGGGCATGAATAATAGCTGAGTAAATGGTTTATAATGCAGCTTTATTCTCCGAAAAATCACTGGTAGAATATTGGTTATATGTGAATTCGAAACAATGGCAAATTGGATAAGTCCGTGTGTAGGCTACTTCTGGACTTTTATAATCTCTTAGCACTGTTCGCGGATTTGGATAGAGTTCGTTCGCCTCCCACTTCCAACGTTCAGGAATAATTCTTCTGATCACCTGTCCTCAACGATACGTAGGCTATGGAAATCCTTAGTTATCTTGAGCTGGTGTGTCGGGGGTTAACAGCGACTCCGTGGCCGTCCAAGTTGTCCGGTAGTGTAGAGAAGGTTTACAGTTGGGCTAATTTGTCTAGCCATTGATGACACGTCGTTATGGGACTCCTACTGAAAGCCTTAAATGCCTCTGTCATCGGCGTAGCCAGAGAAAACAGTGGATCGAAATAACGTAAGACAATCGGGAGAACGACTTTTCTTACTAATTCTGGCCTTATGAGGAGGTTCAGACGTGCAAACGGCTTTTCGCCTTTCGGTCAAACAGACAATTGTTTGCCCAGGAATCTTCTCGTCGAGTTTTTTCCTAAACTCGCGTAATCCCTTCTAACATAACCAGATCTTTCTACCTGGGACCGGTTATGAGTTATGATTGCTCTTAAGCCCAAAGTAGTGGCGAGCCGGCTGACAATACGCTTATGAGACAATCAAAAAGAATTTATGAATCGGTTGTTGAAAGATATAATCTTGCCCCTGGTTTCTCAGTTGCAACAATATATTTGTCAAGGATTGATTCATTCCCTCACAGAGGCACTTAGATCGCGAACACCGCAAATCACTGTATATCCTGAGGGTGGAGCTGGGTAATATATCCACGAGCGCGGCGCTTCCGTTACATGGCTTATATCCTCTCCAACTGGTTTGTTTTTGGCGCGGGACTATATATATGGAGGGGGGGCAGAGGGGGGTTCCTTTGTCTAACTTGGATGTCGGAGGGGAATACAAGTTAATTTAATCTCTTGGTTGAAGAGGGTAGCATTAAAGGTCTATTATAAAGTTAGCATGTAGGCCGCAATAGGAATTACCTTTTTCTGACATTTACTCTAAGACAAATTATTAATAGGAGTTGAGGGGAGGATGTTGGGGAAACAAAAAAACAGTTTATCCCACGCCTTTGGACTCTAGCGGTAAGGCAGCCTACGTTAATATTAACTCTAGGATCCTCCTCTGAGTTAGCTGAAATGCTATTAGGAGTCTAAGATGGTTTAAGGGGGACTTGGGGGTTAGATAGGAACGGGATAGGAATAGGATTTAGGCTGGAATCGAAAACTTGGAGGTTGGTATGGGTTGTAATTACCCGGAGTTTCTAGCAAGAATTTTGGCGGGCATAAGGATGCCGGTAGTCCTACGCGAGGGGGAGATGCTGGGCCTCTTTGAGGGGAGGAAAGGGGGGGTTAGCCTCGCGCTCATTAATTCACTGCCCCAAGTTGTAGGGGTGGTTAGTTATATTAGGGGATAGTTAAAGGAGGTACCAAATAGGTTTGTACTCTCTGCTTACGGAAGCTTTAGAAAATGACTTGCTCGGCACAATTTAACATCCTGATGGCATCCTTTTTAGAGGGAGTTATTAAGCTCAGGTTGGTATGGAAAAACGACAGGGTGGATAAAAGGTTACCTAAGCATGCTTGTTACTACGCAAAGTATTGGTGGATTACCGGTAATGAGAGTTAACTTAGGAAAAAAATGACATGCATGAATTGGACGGTATTTTTGCCGTCGTTAATATAAAAGTATAGGACCTGGTTGAATAACTCAAGTTCAATTGTATAACTACTTAGGTGCTAGAACGAATCCCGAAGCATGGGGTAATATACGTTTATCTTTTAAATGGAGAGAAAAACTAGGTGGCTTCCCTAGAGCTCTCTGAGAGGATTGTATTTAGATTTGTTAATTAATCTTATATAAAACAACAGAGATACAAAAAACAGAGTAGTGTGGACTGTGGACTAGAAGGGATGACTGATTAGATGTATAATAGGTGTGGAAAGAGACGGAAAAGGAGGAACACAAGGACGAAGGAAAAAGAAATACTTAACTTACGAAAACGAAATGCGGGTATAAAATGACGGTATTAGTCGTTAATATAAAGCGAATGAACCCTGGTTGAAATGCACGGAATACGATTCGACATGGGCAGTACCTCTGTGTCAGATCATATCGATCGGGCAATTTCTGGTTCATATAATATCCTAGGCACTAAAACGAAACAGCTGAGCTTGGGGTCGGTGGATGTGACATTTTTATGGCCTATACCCTCTTTCAAGGGGGTGGGAGGGGGGCATAGCCT
Organism: Paralithodes platypus; assembly: GCA_032716605.1. Classification (NCBI taxonomy): domain Eukaryota; kingdom Metazoa; phylum Arthropoda; class Malacostraca; order Decapoda; family Lithodidae; genus Paralithodes; species Paralithodes platypus. The sequence goes on along the minus strand of CM064513.1, from coordinate 84,422,627 downwards.
CGCGCGTTCTACCCTACGGTTCAGGTGGGAAGTGTGGTTTACTTTGGTTAGAGGATCGTGAAAGAGATACTAGAATAGGTTTGCACTCTCGATATACTGGGGTTCGAGTCGGAACTGACTCGGCACGGAATATAAAAACATCCTGATGGGCGTCATGCGAGGGGAAGGTTTGTGAAGTTGGGTTGGTAGGCCTACGGGGAGAGGACAAAAAGACAGGGTGGCTCAAAAGTTTACCACTGGGCACGCAGTCACTAAGCAGAGTATTGTGGATAAAACTTTTTCTTACTCTTAGGAATGGGTACATGCATGAGTGACATCGATCTATCTCATAATGGAGAGAGAGAGAGACTAGGTAGTTTTCCTGCACTTCTCTGGAGATGATCGTATGCAAATTGGATATTAGTAATTATATAAATCAACAGATATGGATTAGTACAAGCACAGGGTTAGGTTAGTTTTCTGTGGATCGGTGGCATACATAGAAAAACGGGTTTTCATGGGGTAACAATTGTTGAGGCGGTTGTACCGAGTTCAACACAGTCACCGTGGACACACACAACGCAGGCATTATAGTTTACATCTTCTAAAATTAGGGGGCAGGGTTGCTACATAATTAAATACCTGACTGACCTAATCACGATCTTATTGGTTTGAATGGAGACAAGTTGTCTTTAGATCGCCGTCGTACCTACACAATGAAAGTAACATATATAGTCTGCATGCATGGTTGGTACCTTCATTAAATACATACTTAGTCGGTACATCAAGAATGTTCATTGTTAAAGTAATGTGGTTTGTATATTAGAAGGCTGTGATTGAGGAGACGTATACATATGTGGTTATGTGAAAGGAAGAAAACGAAGTTGGTGTGTTGTGTGGGTGTGGGAACCTACTACTTGTGGTCGACGTGCCTTTGGACCTTTTGTTTTCCGGCCGTGTTGGGGTCGATCCTTTGGTCCCGTCGTTTGAACCTAACATATTCGAAAGGTTGTGAGTATAACACCTTTGGTCGAAGTGTCTTTGTGATCTCTTGTTTTCCTGCCGTGTCGGCTTCCTTTGATCCTGTGGGTGCGTATTTTTCTTTCCGGCTGTTGGGTCCTTTCGTCCCTGGCGGCTTCCGTTCTGGTTCTTGCGGAATTGTTACTGGGTTGTGGGTCGGGAGGTTGGTGGTGGACATTCCTTTTGGTGGTATTTTACTTCCCTCCCCTTCGTTCGTGGGGGGCTGGAATACGGACTACGTGTGCAGAGTCTGTGGATATTTTAACTCTCTTAATGAATGGTGTCGTGTTCATTGGAGTGGCTAAGTGGTGAGTTGGGGAGGGTGGTGGGAGGTGGGGCTTTACTTTTATTGGTTTGTTTACAGTCTGGCTGGGAGGGGCGGGCGGACTGCTAGGTTTGCGGTTAGCGTAGGGTTTCCCTTTACGTCTGGAGGCTGTCTAGGGTACTGGGAGGAGGTTTGTTGTGGGGGGGGTAGTTGACCTTGGGTTTTTGTTGTCATGGTGGGTAGGTGAAGAGCGTTTACCGTTATGTTTTCTATGGGTATAGGGAGGCTGGGTAGACAGAGTGCGGTTTGGTGCTGGGGGTTGAATAGGTGCAAGTCGTAGTATAGGTGTGTGGATTGTTTGAGAGGTCGCGGTTTTGTTTGTATTAGTTGCGTGGATAGGAGAAAATCGGAGAGGTCGGGTTACTAGGCGTCCTGATGTAGTTCGTAGGGGGTGGGGCGATTTATGATTTCGGGGCTTGATTCACTGGATGAGGTTCTGTATTGGGGTAGGGTTTAGTTGGGGTTTCGAGGAGGTGAGTTGGGGGGAGTGTTAGTGGGCGTATTTGTGGTCGATGAGGTAGGTGTTTTGTGGTGTTTCTTAATGGAGGAAGGGATGGTGGAAGGAAACGGTGCAGTGAAGGGGGTGCGAGTCTAATCGGTAGGGAAAAGGGGTGTAAGTTGGTGGTCATTTCGGAGCAGCTGGGTTGGTTGTCGATTATGCCGGTTGTTGGATTCTGGAGGGCATAATCGTGATCTAAGATGTTGGGGGGTTTTGGGGGGTTGGCGATGGGAGAACTGGGAGATGTGGATTTGGAGGAGGCTGGTTGTGGACTGGGGGTTAATGGGGGAGAAGGGGTTGGTGAGGAAGTTAGAGGTGATTCTATGGAAGCGGCGGGGCTGTCTTTCTTTTGAAATGAGCGGGTCGGTGGGGGTTTGTGGGGGGAAGTAGAAGTTTTGTGTTGGTGGAAACGTGGTAATGTAGTTCTTTTCCGCAGGTGTTTGGTAGGCCGTGGTTTGGTAGGGTAGGTTTTGGATAAGACACGTGGCCGTAGTTGGTAACGGTGGGTGGCTTGAGAGTGTTGGGGAGGTATTGTTTTTGTTTGTTGAGATTTGTTGTGCGGAGCTGAAGGAATAGGTATTAAAGGGGGGGGGGGGGGGGTGTTACCACGGGTGACAATGTGAAGGGGGTAGGGGTTCGGGGGGTATACTGGCGAAAAGTAGGGATAGGTGGGGTGGTGATGTTGGTCGGGGGGGGGGGGGGGGTTTGTTTGTTTGCACAAGAGGTGCGGTTGGGTACAGGGGGTTGTAAACTCGTCATCAGGATTGGTAGGGGAAATACTGTCCTCGTTAGTAAGGGGTTTAAATATTCTAACGAATCTATTTCGGTAGGTGCGAGTCTCGCCGTGATAATTGATGGTGGTTTGGAAGGCATTTGGAATTTGGGTGACAATATAAGGTCCGACATATCTTGGGCCTAATTTATTGATGACCGGAAGCTTGGCCACCATCACGGTATCGTGAATGGCGAAGGGGTTCTGGTCAAGGGAATTGTCATTCTTTGTGTCTTGGCAGTTTTGGGTGGTGCGTAGGGTGTTTTGAAGTTGCTGCAAAGGGTCAATTTGGAGGGAGTAGTGGAGGGGTGTGCTTGGTGATGAAAGGGTAGTAGGAGGGGTGCTACGCCATACACACGTTCATGGGGTGAAATTCCGTCTTCTTTGGGGCAGGTGTTCATACCCCACTGGATAATTTTTAACTGAGAGAGCCAGTCGGTGGTGTTGAGAGCAATCATCCGGGTACGTAATTGGTTGTTAATCGTACGGTGACTGCGCTCGCAGACGGCGTTTCCTTGCGGCCAGTAAGGGGAGGAGTGTTTGACCTTTAGTCCGCATTGCTTTGAGAATTCTTCCCAAACCTGACCACTGAATTCCGGAGCGTTGTCTGATAATATCGCAATAGGTAAGCCAAAAATGGGAAAAACTTCGGTGGCGAGGAGGGTGGCCACTGTGGTGGCAGTATGATCTTTGGCGGGGCAAGCTATGAGAAATTTTGAGTAAATGTCAACAAAGGTGACGACATAACGGTTGCTGGCTCGAGCAGGGAAAGGGCCCATTACATCCAGGGAAAGTATCTGGAAGGGTTTCTGAGCTGAAATGGTGCCAGCGGGTCCTGCTGTGCGGCATCTGTCTTTACCCAGTGCACAGGGTTTGCATGCTTCGGTCACGCGCTTGGCAATTCCGGATGGGTTGGGTGTCCAATACTGGTCCTGGAAGATTTTGAGCATTTTCTTTTGACCGAGATGAATTCCGTTCACTTCATGAATGGCAATCATGTATTCTTGTGCGATTGTTGGGTCGAGGGCTATGTGTCCAGATTCCGTGGCGAGTTGATCTCCCCAACGTGTTAAAGTTGAGAACACATGCTTGGGCATCCAAATCGGTTTGATTCTCCTTTCCCAGGATTGGAGCAGTGACACAGCGGGTTTGTGTAGGTCCTGCACTATGGACGTATTGACAAACTGAGTCTGCTGTAAAGCGGCTAGGTTGGTGGGGGGATCTTCAGGTACCGGAAGTCGTGAGAGGGCGTCAGCATTTGTGTGGAGTTTTCCCGGTCGGTAGTGTATCACGAAGTCATATTCTTCGAGCGTTTCTCTCCATCGTACTAGTAAGGCAGAATTGGTCTCGCATTTCCGTAGCCATTGCAAAGATTGGTGGTCGGTAATAATGTCCAGTTTTGCTCCTAGGACAAATGACCGGAAATGGTTTAGGGCCCAAATGACCCCGAGACACTCGCGTTTGGTGGCAGCATAATTTTGTTGGGCTAGATTTAAAGTGGAGCTAGCATAGGCAATGACGTGTTCTTTTCCTTCCTGAACTTGGGCGAGAACTGCTCCAATGGCGTATAATGATACGTCCGTGTAGAGACGAAAAGGTTGCTGGTAGTCGGGAAATGACACGGTAGGTGCTTGTACTAGTCTTTCTTTCCTCTCTTCGAAGGCTGCGTTTCTGTCAGGTGTCCAAGAAAAGACTGTGTCCTTATGGGTGAGTTGATGCAGTGGGCGGGCTATTTCGGCGAAGTGTGGGACGAAACGTCTGTAGTAGGTGGCTAATCCCAGAAACGAGCGAACTCCTTTCACAGTAGTGGGGGGTTGTTGGTTATGGATGGCAGATAGTTTCTTGGGGTCAGGGGCTATTCCTTGGTCAGATATTACGTGACCTAAGAAATCGACCTTGTTCTTTACCATTTCGCACTTGGAGGGTTTGAGTTTGAGTCCGGCCTCTCTTATTCTCTGTAGTACTTGTTCTAACCGACGCAGGTGCTCCTTCCAGGTATCAGAGTAGACTATTACATCATCCAAGTAGGCGAGACAGCTATCCCAAGTCAACCCTTTGAGGACTGACTCCATCAGTCGGGAGAAGGTGGCAGGGCCGTTGCAGAGGCCAAATGGTAGGACATTAAATTCGCACAAGTGGCCGCCGCTGGTGGAGAATGCCGTTTTCTGTTGATCTTCTGATTTTATCGGCACTTGCCAATACCCGGCTTGAAGATCCAACGTGGTGAACCATTTGGAGCCGTGGAGAGAGTCGAGGGAGTCGTCTATCCGGGGAAGAGAGGTGGCGTCTTTGATGGTGGCATCGTTCAATCGGCGTTAGTCCACGCAGAAGCGAGTGGACCCATCTTTCTTTTTTACTAGCACGACGGGAGAGGACCAAGGGCTAATGGATGGGGTAGCAATGCCTGCATCCAACATGTCTTGTACTTGTTGTTCCTCTTCTTGTCGCTGAAGGGGGTTCTTCCGGCGGGAGGGTTGACGCAAGGGTGGGCCTGTGGTGTTTATGGCGTGTTGTTCTAGGTTGGTCTTCCCTATTTCGGTGGCAGTTTGGGCAAAAACGTTGCTAAATTCTACTAAGAGGGAATGCATTTGGTGTTTTTGTTGGTCTGAAAGGGATTCGGGAATGGAGGGTAATTTCAAACCACTGGGGGCCGGGGTGGGTGGTATGGCTAGGTCATCAAAAGTCTCTAGGTCCCCGATAATGAGACCTCTTGGCAAAGTGAGTACCTCCTCTGAGATATTGTCGATTAGTATGGTATTTGTTTGAGAGGAGATGATAGATGGTTGGATTAGGCAGCAGCCTTGATTGGTTGACAAGTGAGTGGGTGTCAATATCATGGAGTCCTGAGGAATGGGGCGGAGGTTAACCCATTTCTGGTGGTTAGGGGGAATGTTGCATTTATCCTGGATGAAGGCGGGGCTGACTACAATGGAATTGTATGGGAGGGGAGATCCTGGGCCGTAGTTAGTGTTAGTGTGTGTGGGTATGTGTGTAGTCTGTGTTTGGTTAGTCATAGAAAACGCGGAGGGGAGGGGGGTCTGTGACATTTCGGCTTGAGCCGGAAGAGAGGGAAGTATAGAAAACGGAACTTCCGAGGGGGACTGAAGGGTGTTGGATGGTACCTGCACATGCATTTGATCATCAGATAGGGTATGTATAGGATGTGACATTGCATCAGGGGTGATCTGAAAAGATGGAGGCATGGGAAATTGTACAGGATGGTCATTGGTATGGGGAGTATTCAGCAAAACATGTGAAGAAGGGTGCTTGATGTTTTCTGGAAGAATGGTGGCAGAATATGGGTTAGGGGAACGAGCGTTATACAAATATGTGGGTTTGTCTCTTGAGGTTGGGAGGGGGATAGGGACTGAGTGGGGGGCATTCTTTCGTTTACGTCTCATATTCTTAGGGGGTATTTTGTGAATTTGGGGTGGAGAATTTTCCTTATTTCCGGACGAGGTTTGAGGGAGTTGAGTTTTAGAGGTTACTTTGTTCTTACTTTGGGGGTGATTGGCTGATCCACAGTCCTGTGATTCAGAGGGCAACAGGACTCTCGAATGAACTCGGGGGGGGGGGGGAGGGGTTGTTTTTTATTTGGATTTTTTTTTTTCTTGAATGAGATGAGTCGTTGGCCGCAATCTATTTGGGCATGGGAGCTTTTGGAGGAGGTCAAGTCCTAAATATCCGTCGTAATGTTGACAATCGGAAGCAAAAACTATGAAGGGATGGTAGCAATTGGCATGGGGAGCAGGAGTAGTCACGCTGAGAGGTTGCGTTTCTCCCCGGAGTTGCAAGGTAGTGTCTCCGGCACTGATTAACTTGGATTTAGTGGGCAACAGCGCCCCAAACCTGCGGTGATGTTGGTCAAAGAAAGAATTGAATAGGCATGATCTAGCGGCGCCAGTGTCGACCAAGAAACGGACAAGTACGTCCTGAACATAGACACGATGATAAACAGGGGCAGTCTTTTCACCGCCGAGGCCATTGTGGGCGGGGGAGAATTAAAAAATCCTGGTGGTCTATTTCTGACTCTTCCAGTATGTCGTCCATAGCTGCAGGGCTCATGGGGTAAACAGCATCCTCCTGTTCAAAATTATCGACATCTTCTTCCTCAACAAACTCCTCCTCATTTACAGAAATGCGAGGTTGGTTTGGTCGGGATTTTGCGGAGTCGCGAATTTCATGCAGGGCACACCTTGGGCTACACGCAGGGAAATCATAGGGGTTTATAATGACAAGAGTGGGGTTCTTACTTTGGCTGCCGCTGTAGGCTTTGTTGCGGTTATAAATCCGCCGTAAGGAGTTGGGCTGGATTCGTGGTCTGTTAGGCTGAGGTTTTCCGGAGTTGTAGGCTGGTTTGGAGGTGGCGGTTTGAGGGTTGCGATAGAGGTTGGCGTCTCTAGGGTTCGTAGCGTTTTGTGGGTGGGTGGTAAACCTTTTTATGGCGGCAATTTTTGGCGTCTTCGCGGGTTGCACTGCCAAAATTCGCCGGATGGTGACTAGATCTTTCTGGAACCCAACGGGGTCGTGCACTGCGAAATATTCTTTAACTGCTGAGGGCAACACTGAGACTAAGTTAACTAAAGTCTGCTGATCCTGTTGGACCATAGGTAGGGTTGGGAATGAAGGTTTGATATGTTGTGAAATGGTGCTCAACGTTGCATCCAAATCACCTTCGTACTTTGTATCCTGAATACGGGTGTGGGCGACGAAGATGCCCAATGAGGGTTTGATGGCTTCAATAACAATGGGCCTGAAGTCATCCCACGAGAGGTCAGGGGTTACCTGTGATGCGACTAAGGAAACGGCTTTTCCCAAGTGCGTAAGTAATACGGCAATTTTCTCTCGATCCGTAGTATATGCCAAATCTAGCACGGGCTTCACAATGGCCATGTATGTTTCTATTTCGTAGGTCTCTCCATCGTATTTCGGGATGGGAATGTGAGAACGGGCTGCCATTTCTCTTACTATTATGCTTCTATTGCTTCCAACAAATGAAGTGCAGTGAAATCCTTTTTTAGCCGAATCGAGAACCACCGCTAGCCGCCAATGTTATGCTCTGATTTTCTACAGGTTTAACTGAGTGTAGGTAGGTTCGGCAGGACTGGGCTACGGGGCTTCATGCACAGGACACAAATGAAAGCAATAGAGGGCATAAATAATAGCTGAGTAAATGGTTTATAATGCAGCTTTATTCTCCGAAAAATCACTGGTAGAATATTGGTTATATGTGAATTCGAAACAATGGCAAATTGGATAAGTCCGTGTGTACTTCTGGACTTTTATAATCTCTTAGCACTGTTCGCGGATTTGGATAGAGTTCGTTCGCCTCCCACTTCCAACGTTCAGGAATAATTCTTCTGATCACCTGTCCTCAACGATACGTAGGCTATGGAAATCCTTAGTTATCTTGAGCTGGTGTGTCGGGGGTTAACAGCGACTCCGTGGCCGTCCAAGTTGTCCGGTAGTGTAGAGAAGGTTTACAGTTGGGCTAATTTGTCTAGCCGTTGATGACACGTCGTTATGGGACTCCTACTGAAAGCCTTATGCCTCTGTCATCGGCATAGCCAGAGAAAACAGTGGATCGAAATAACGTAAGACAATCGGGAGAACGACTTTTCTTACTAATTCTGGCCTTATGAGGAGGTTCAGACGTGCAAACGGCTTTTCGCCTTTCGGTCAAACAGACAATTGTTTGCCCAGGAATCTTCTCGTCGAGTTTTCTCCTAAACTCGCGTAATCCCTTCTAACATAACCAGATCTTTCTACCTGGGACCGGTTATGAGTTATGATTGCTCTTAACCTCTCCGCGGCGCACAGGGGGTTTTCTACAGGGTAAGACTGTGCGCACCTATGATGATTTTGGGACCTATTGCCAATTTCGATAAAAAGTACATCATCGTGTAGGGAATGTTTGCGTGCATCGGCCCATATATATTTGACCCCCCAAAAAATGTCTGGGGGGGGTAGGGGAACGGTCCGTAGTTGAAAAATGTGGAGCGAATGGCACCGCGCGGCTAGATTGTCATCGAGCGGCGAGATTTCCCTGCCGAATATTATCGCGCGCAGGGGATAGAAGGAGAGGGAGGAGGGGGTGGGTTACCGCGTATTATCACGTATATCTCCTTTTTCGAGCCCTTTTAGGCTATTTAGAGTATGTATACATGTGTAGGGCACCCATATAACAATGAATATGCCTCATAGTGACCAAAAATTGCAATATATAAGGGAATTATAAGAGAATATTTAGGCGGGAATGAAGATGTGTTGGAGGTTTGGCGGCAATTTATGAGCTGAGAGTGTGGTTTACGCCATACATATCACGTATATCTTGTACGTAGAGCACTGTCACGCTATAATACAGACTTGTACGTATGTATACGTGCCATATATCAAAATATATACCGCATATAAACCAATTCATGCGATATTTACGCACATTATCAATGAGTTTCTATGCGTGAACCAAGGTGTGAGTGAGTTGTGGTGGGAATGAAAGGGGGAGAGGGTGTGTTACGCCATAAATATCACGTCAATCTTGTATTTAGAGCACTCTCATGCTATAATAAAGACGTGTACATATGTAGGCGTCCCATATAACAAGGAATATACCGCATATAGCCCAATTGATGCGATATTTACGCAAATTGTGAATGTGTTTCTAGCAGACGGAAGCCTGAAAGGGGGGGTTGGGGGTGGGTGGGTGGGTGGGAGGGAGGCATGCAGGGGTGCAGTGAGTGAGTGAGTCGTGGAGAGATGGAAGTCAGGCAGATCTCTAGATAGATAACCAGCTTAGTGATAATTGTGGAGGCGCCCCAGGCGTATTGATGTTTGGTATTTTGACCCTTATGTCTACCAGATGGCTGGTGTTCGTTGCCATCAACAGGTCTACAATAACATGAGTCAGGAATGGAGAGAGAGAGAGAGAGAGAGAGAGAGAGAGAGAAACTGAGACATGCGTATGTCGTACATATAAATGGACTTCAGAATTGCATTTTTATGCAAGCAGACATTGCATTTTAGACACATGTGAAGTACCACAGAAACATGTAGGCCATTGACTGTAAATAAAGTACTATATTTATAGACCACCAGCGACGGTGCTGAGTCAACACAGGCAGATTGCCTGTTGTGATAGAGGGCTAAATATAGACTGGTGTCTCCTTACACCTGCGAAAGGGTAGATTGCCACCAGAGAAACGTTTACTTATTTATTTCGAAGTAATATGCAATCTAAATGTATATTCGAGACCTACTGCAATTATTTGTATGACAGTCATGACTATGTATAATCCAATATACGCGCGTAGGCGAGACATAAGAAAGCTGGTTGAGCAATTTTCGACACCCACACAGTTATTATTCATTTTTATTTACAATATTATACAATACAAATGTATTTGTGAAGAGTATTTTATCCATTATTGTATTTATACCAATTTTGTTCCCAGACAGAGCTGCTGTAGCTGGAGAATCAAGGAGCGGCAAGGGTCACCTCGTGACCGCCTGACCGTGTGAAAATGAGTGGAGTCACACTGAGAGGGGCAATTTTGCTGAGTGTTTGGGCAATTTTTGACAGAATAAAGTTATATAATTACTAATTCTTGACAGAGACAAACTATTATAAACCTTGGCATGATATAATTGATAATCCCATCAATTTACAAACGTAAATTGGTGGGATAATTCATTTTTTTTTGTATATTGTCATTTCGATTGTACACACGAAGTTTTGAGTGATATTTGGTATGAGCTCCTGTGGCATGGTTGGTAAGGTCGCGGACTGGAAAACTCAAAGTGTCGTAGGGTAGTGGGATCGAATCCAGGAGGGGGTTATGGGGAAGGTTTTATATTGTCTAGAAAAATTTTTATAAATTTTTTTTTTTACAAGATCATGCCATTGTATTCAAACAATATGAAATATTCATAGAATATATCATATTGTAAGAATACAATGACATGACCTTGTTTTCTTTTTTTCTTTTTTATTGTTTTATTTTATTATCATAGTAGGTTTGACATGATTTATTGAAACATATTTATTTTTGTACAATTCATTTGAGGTAAGAAAATAATTATATACACATTACTTAGGCTAATAACAAACATATATATTGATATACTAAAAAAATAAGGCATATTACATGTAAATCTTTGAAACTTATAAACTAAATAATGAAACATACAATTATATAATGTAAAAGCTATATCACAGGGACATCTTTGGAACTTATACATTATATAATATATATGTTACATTATGAGGTAGCGTGATCAATTAGGTCAGGTCAGGTAAGGTAGGGCGCGAGTCCAGGGCAGGGCAGGGCAGGAGGCGAGTCCAGGGCAGGGCACGGGGCGAGTCCAGGGCAGGGCAGGGCAGGGCAGGGGCCGACACTCAGTAGTTCTTGAAGGTGTGGTAGTCCCTGAAGCAGTCACCCAGGCAGAGTGCAACTTTGCACTCGGCGCACATTGAGGTGACTCTTTTGGTCACATGGGGTTTCCTCACACTGGAGCTGCAGACGGTGCACTGCACCTGCCTGTGACGAGTGCCAATCAGCTCGGTGTTGGTTGTGTAGTGTCTTTCGACACCCAGCTGGATGCGGTCAGGAACGTGATCCCCACGCCATGCCGTACGTCTGTGAGTGGTGGTGGCATACTTCTCCAGGAGTTGGTAGGAGACGTTGTACACGAACTCCCGGAATTTCAGCTTCTGGTTTGGGGCCATATCCTTCTTCACCAACCACAAGTTGTAGGCGTTCAGCATCGTTATGTCAACTAGGTGGAGGAAGAGCTTGTGATACCACTTCACAGTCTTCCTCAGACACTCAACACCTGACAGCTGACAGTCAGACTTGTCCACCAGGCGCATGTTTTTGATGTAGTCCACTACCATGTCGGGCTTGTAGATTGTCTTCCTGGTTCGGTAGTGGATTTTGCCAGAATCCACCTGGGCACCTGTGTGGACGGTGGAAAGCAGGTGGACGTCTCGCTTATCCTTCCACTTCAGGGCTATCAGTTTCCCACACTTCTCGAGCTGCTTGTATTTCTGCCCCTTTCGTCGCCTTCTTCGCACATGCCTCTCGCGGTGTTCCTTGGCCAGGTCGTCTTCTGAAGGTGTGTCACTGGAGGAGGCATCTGTGAGAGGAATGACATCACCTGTGAACTTTGGCATAAACTTTCTTGTCTTTCTGACAGTCCCACATGACCCCGTTTGGTTGTCATAAAGAAACTGGCAGAGAGCAGGAGAAGTATACCAGTTGTCAGTGTAGATGATGTGGCCTTTGCCCAGGTAAGGTGCCAACATTTTCCTGACGATGGCACCTGACATGCCCATGGGGTCATTGGCAGCGGCTTTCGGTATGTCAATGTCAGTGCCTGTATACACGATCATGTCAAGCACTATTCCAGTTTCACAGTCGCACAACACGAAGAGCTTGATTCCGAACCTATGCCTCTTCAAGGGGATATACTGCTTGAAAACAAGACGTCCTTTGAAGAGCACGAGCGACTCATCAATCACCAAATTGAGGAAGGGGTAAAAGTATTTCCTATACCTCTCCAACAACATGGTGAACACCTCCCGAACTTTCCATATCCTGTCAATCCTGTTAGGATTTTCGTTGTCTGCAAAGTGCATAAATCTTAGCAGCAACAAAAATCTGTCACGAGTCATGAACTTATTGAAAGTTGGGGTGGCGATGAGAGGGTCGTGCTTCCAGTAGTGTTGCAACACATGCTTCTTGATCAGAGGCATGAGGAACAACAAGGCAAAGAACGTCAGAAATTCTGCCACAGTCGTATCCACCCAGCCTCGTATTCTCGCTTTTGGAGAAAGGACGTCCAATCTGCCAAACACCCACCTGTAGTAGGCGTTTGTTTGGGCAACGATGTACGTCATTACCTCCATGTCGAAAAAAGCGAGGAAGAAGTCGCTTTCGTTCGCTTGATCATCACAGGGCCAGTTGTCAGTTGTTCCTGACGTCCCAGGATTGAACTGGGGCACGTCAGGTACAAAATTGACCCCGTCAGACCAATCGAACGAAGGCATGCCAGGGATCGGAATGTGTCGTCTGCGTCTTCTTCTGCGTCTGAAATATCGCTTCCATGGTCGCGATACAGCACTTCATCATCATTACCCTCCTCTTCACTCGACAGACGATGCCCTTCCTCGTTTTCGTCACCGACGTCGGACTCACTCCCACTGTCCACTCCCAAATCCCCCCACCCTTGGTCCCGTGCTAGGGCTTCGTCGTCGAAACCCGGGCTGCCAATGTCCTGCGAATCACCATCAAACAGCAGGGCGGCATACTTAGATGGTGTAAGATTTTCCGGGTCACTTTGGCACGTGCGGGAGTCTTATGGACAGGGACAGCAGAGGTGGTGGCAGGGGCGGCGGCAGGGGCGGCGGCGGCAGGGGCGGCGGCGGCAGGGGCAGCAGTGGTGCGTGGCCTTGATGGCAAGATGATGGTGGTGCCTGTCGCCCTTCTCTCTGTTCCTTGGGCAGGGGCGGCAGGGGCGGCAGGGGCAGCAGGGGCGGCAGGGGCGGCAGGGGCAGCAGGGCCGGCAGGGACACCAGGGCCAGCAGTCGCTTTCCCAGTCACTTTCCCTCTCCCTTTCCCCTTCCCCTTCCCTGTTCCTTGGGCAGGGGCGGCAGGGGCGGCAGGGGCAGCAGGGGCGGCAGGGGCGGCAGGGGGGGCAGGGGCGGCAGGGGCAGCTGGGCCAGGGGCGGCTGGTGGTGGTGGTGGTGGTAGGGGCACTGTGGCTGGCGTACGGGTTCTCTTCCCTACGCCCGTGCCTTTAATTTTTCCTGCCCCCGCAGGTAATGCAGCCCTAGGGCGGCCTCCTGCGTCGCTGGTACCGGTGGCAGGGGTGGCAGGGGTGGCAGTGGTGGCAGTGGTGGTGGTAGTGGTTGTTGCAGTGGCCTGGGTCGTGGTGGCAGTGTCCCGAAAGACCAATGACCTCTGTGCCATTGCCCTGCTTGCACGTGTTTTACGTGCTTTTGGTGCTGGTGATTCGTCCTCTGAGCTGTAGGGCGTGTCGTACTGGTAGCTAGGGTCTTTGGCAGCCACCCTCTGCCTTCCACGGCGGCTAACACCACCAGAAGGAGGGCTGGTTGTGTCATCAGGGAGCGAGCGTGAGGGACGTGTAGGCTCCATGACTAGTGCGTGGTTACTGGCGCGGTGGTGCTTGCACGAGTGCGGGGCGAGCGTTTGGCGGGGTGGTATCGAGAGTTGACATGTAGTACAATACCCACACCAATTTTCAGCCGCCTGGCTATAAACGCGCGGTTTTGGTACGTGTTCAAAGTCTCTGCTCTTAAGAGTCTACCCGCAGTGCGCCGGGGGAACTCTTAAGAGTCTACCCGCAGCTCCCGGGTTAAGCCCAAAGTAGTGGTGAGCCGGCTGACAATACGCTTATGAGACAATCAAAAAGAATTTATGAATCGGTTGTTGAAAGATATAATCTTGCCCCTGGTTTCTCAGTTGCAACAATATATTTGTCAAGGATTGATTCATTCCCTCACAGAGGCACTTAGATCGCGAACACCGCAAATCACTGTATATCCTGAGGGTGGAGCTGGGTAATATATCCACGAGCGCGGCGCTTCCGTTACATGGCTTATATCCTCTCCAACTGGTTTGTTTTCGGAGCGGGACTATATATATGGAGGGGGGGCAGAGGGGGGTTCCTTTGTCTAACTTGGATGTCGGAGGGGAATACAAGTTAATTTAATCCCTTGGTTGAAGAGGGTAGCATTAAAGGTCTATTATAAAGTTAGCATGTAGGCCGCAATAGGAATTACCTTTTTCTGACATTTACTCTAAGACAAATTAATAGGAGTTGAGGGGAGGATGTGGGAAACAAAAAAAACAGTTTATCCCACGCCTTTGGACTCAAGCGGTAAGGCAGCCTACGTTAATATTAACTCTAGGATCCTCCTCTGAGTTAGCTGAAATGCTATTAGGAGTCTAAGATGGTTTAAGGGGGACTTGGGGGTTAGATAGGAACGGGATAGGAATAGGATTTAGGCTGGAATCGAAAACTTGGAGGTTGGTATGGGTTGTAATTACCCGGAGTTTCTAGCAAGAATTTTGGCGGGCATAAGGATGCCGTAGTCCTACGCGAGGGGGAGATGCTGGGCCTCTTTGAGGGGAGGAAAGGGGGGGTTAGCCTCGCGCGCATTAATTCACTGCCCCAAGTTGTAGGGGTGGTTAGTTATATTAGGGGATAGTTAAAGGAGGTACCAAATAGGTTTGTACTCTCTGCTTACGGAAGCTTTAGAAAATGACTTGCTCGGCACAATTTAACATCCTGATGGCATCCTTTTTAGAGGGAGTTATTAAGCTCAGGTTGGTATGGAAAAACGACAGGGTGGATAAAAGGTTACCTAAGCATGCTTGTTACTACGCAAAGTATTGGTGGATTACCGGTAATGAGAGTTAACTTAGGAAAAAAATGACATGCATGAATTGGACGGTATTTTTGCCGTCGTTAATATAAAAGTATAGGACCTGGTTGAATAACTCAAGTTCAATTGTATAACTACTTAGGTGCTAGAACGAATCCCGAAGCATGGGGTAATATACGTTTATCTTTTAAATGGAGAGAAAAACTAGGTGGCTTCCCTAGAGCTCTCTGAGAGGATTGTATTTAGATTTGTTAATTAATCTTATATAAAACAACAGAGATACAAAAAACAGAGTAGTGTGGACTGTGGACTAGAAGGGATGACTGATTAGATGTATAATAGGTGTGGAAAGAGACGGAAAAGGAGGAACACAAGGACGAAGGAAAAAGAAATACTTAACTTACGAAAACGAAATGCGGGTATAAAATGACGGTATTAGTCGTTAACCTAAGAAGTGCGCATGGGGGGTATGAGACACCACACTCCTGTGCTGACGTATTTGAGCTGTTCCCATCACTAACATCGTTATTTTACCATAAATAGCATTAATACTTATCCATATGCGCCTATTATAGGTTGATTATAAAGGTATTAACCTGTTACATCAATAAAACAAGTGGAAACAGCGTTTGGATGGTCAAAATTGGCGATACAGGCCGGGAGTTACATAATGTATGGCTGAGGCAACCCCCCTCCCCTCGTCTCCTCCCCTTGTCTGGAGAGACACTGTTACGCAATAGTCTCTCTCTCGCTCTTTCCCACGCTTGGTAACAGTGATGACAATGCCCTGCTACCAACTTGCTAATGTTAGCACGAAAATAGACCACAGAATAAGGGAATAACAGGGAAAATAGGTGATAACTGAAGGAGGTGAGGAAAGTGGGGAAGGAGGGGAGGTGGAGGAGTGATATTTGGCATGGCCCAGGGGCAAAAAACAAAAAAAAATTTTTTTTTTTTTTTTTAAATGGATTTTTTTCCCCCCAGACTCTTAAGAGTCTTCCCGCAGTCGCCCGGGGAAACTCTTAAGAGTCTTCCAGCAGTTGCCGGGTTAATATAAAGCGAATGAACCCTGGTTGAAATGCACGGAATACGATTCGACATGGGCAGTGCCTCTGTGTCAGATCATATCGATCGGGCAATTTCTGGTTCATATAATATCCTAGGCACTAAAACGAAACAGCTGAGCTTGGGGTCGGTGGATGTGACATTTTTATGGCCTATACCCTCTTTCAAGGAGGTGGGAGGGGGACATAGCCTCGCGTGTTCTACCCCTACGGTTCAGGTGGGGAGTGTGGTTTACTTAGGTTAGAGGATCGTGAAAGAGATACTAGAATAGGTTTGCACTCTCGGTATACTGGGGTTCGAGTCGGAACTGACTCGGCACGGAATATAAAAACATCCTGATGGGCGTCATGCGAGGGGAAGGTTTGTGAAGTTGGGTTGGTAGGCCTACGGGGAGAGGACAAAAGGACAGGGTGGCTCAAAAGTTTACCACCGGGCACGCGGTCACTAAGCAGAGTATTGTGGATAATACTTTTTCTTACTCTTAGGAATGGGTACATGCATGAGTGACATCGATCTATCTCATAATGGAGAGAGAGACACTAGGTAGTTTTCCTGCACTTCTCTGGAGATGATCGTATGCAAATTGGATATTAGTAATTATATAAATCAACAGATATGGATTAGTACAAGCACAGGGTTAGGTTAGTTTTCTGTGGATCGGTGGCATATATAGAAAAACGGGTTTTCATGGGGTAACAATTGTTGAGGCGGTTGTACCGAGTTCAACACTTTTACCGTGGACACACACGACGCGGGTATTATAGTTTACGTCTTCTAAAATTAGGGGGCAGGGTTGCTACATAATTAAATACCTGACTGACCTAATCACGATCTGATTGGTTTGAATGGAGACAAGTTGTCTTTAGATCGCCGTCGTACCTACACAATGAAAGTAACATATATAGTCTGCATGCATGGTTGGTACCTTCATTAAATACATACTTAGTCGGTACATCAAGAATGTTCATTGTTAAAGTAATGTGGTTTGTATATTAGAAGGCTGTGATTGAGGAGACGTATACATATGTGGTTATGTGAAAGGAAGAAAACGAAGTAGGTGTGTTGTGTGGGTGTCTTGGATGTGGGAACCTACTACTTGTGGTCGACGTGCCTTTGGACCTTTTGTTTTCCGGCCGTGTTGGGGTCGATCCTTTGGTCCCGTCGTTTGAACCTAACATATTCGAAAGGTTGTGAGTATAACACCTTTGGTCGAAGTGTCTTTGTGATCTCTTGTTTTCCTGCCGTGTCGGCTTCCTTTGATCCTGTGGGTGCGTATTTTTCTTTCCGGCTGTTGGGTCCTTTCGTCCCTGGCGGCTTCCGTTCTGGTTCTTGCGGAATTGTTACTGGGTTGTGGGTCGGGAGGTTGGTGGGGGACATTCCTTTTGGTGGTATTTTAAGGTGTTTTTCCTTTCTCCAGTTCTCCCTTAAGCCGCATTTTCCTTTACCATCATTATCTCCGATAGACTGGAAATGGTGTCGTATTTCACACCCAAATGCCATAAAAGGGTGTCCAATATCAAGCCAACTCATCCCTGCTCCTACACAGGGTCGAAACTCAACCCGATTCAGATTTTTGGAGCTTGATAACAGTTTTATGACTTTGTGTATGTATCCATATACAAATAATCGATTTGGATGTGATAATTATAAATGTACCTAGCTATATCCTCAGAATATCCGAAAGAAGCGTCATAATCGTATGAAAGGGTGATAACCTATATTAGACTTTGTATAGGCCTACATTATACTCAAAATTAAGCCATTATATTATATGCATACCCATCACAATGTTGTACAAATTCAAGTTGATCAAAATAATCCCGAAATAAAGACTCAAATAATAATCTTAACATGTAAACATTTTTTTTTTAGAAATGTCGGAACATAGCCGCAGCCGTGATGCCGCTACATTCGTGTTTACAATCAGTAATCATGATTATATTTTGATGTATTGTACTTGATTTTATTGGATTAGGTTACTTATTATTGGTTAGTTTAGTCAATACAATAAAGCCAAGTTAAATACATTGACATAAAATCGTGATTAGGCAAGAATGTAGATCGGGCATAGCGGCTGCTTTACCATAGGGGTAAATATGCCAAGCACGCCGGTATTCGTCTGCTATAATAATAATAATAATAATAATAATAATACTTTATTTCAGACTCACACAGTACAGAGGGGACCATACTGGGGTCCATATATACCTTACAGTAACATAAATATATATAAGCTACTGTACATAGGCTACATAAAATAAAAAGAAATTAAATAATACCCAGCTTGCTATCATGTAGTTCACAACACTGCCTCAACCAAAAACAGTGGTCATCAAACTACTGTGTTACCAAAACCACTGTCCTAATTGTGTACAGTACCATGCCTCACATCATTTAGCTTCCGGTACAGTATGTTGCTACAGTACAGTATAGGAATATCGGTACTGTACTGCACTATGAGGTTCAGTACCGGTATGCTAATTCTGTAGAGTAGCAGACCTGAAATCATTACTTAAGGTTAAGTATAGAGCAACTTCCTCCAGTGTGCCTGGATCCTAGAGGTGTAGCCTATGCTTGGAGTTTGTAGCATTTTAATGATACTGTCCTCAGAAGTGTTAAGGCGCTGAATGAATTTATATGTTAGCTTTCTAATGAGTGATTGGTAACAGTGTAAGTTCATATAGGCACATAGCGTACTTGTACTCTCATATTTTGAGAGCCCCAGAATTTTTTTTTTTTATATTGTGATATGAGATACTTAGTCTATTCACTGTCATTTTCTTATAGTTCCACTATAGTTGTGCTGTATACATTGGTGAGCAGTAGGAGTTGAACAATGTTATTTTTGTATCCCATGTGCACATATGAAATTTTCTTAATATTGAATTTCCCTGCATGTAAAGTTGCCTTCGCTGACGACCCATATCCTCATCATCTGAGCGATC
The DNA here is from genome assembly GCA_032716605.1 of Paralithodes platypus. Lineage (NCBI taxonomy): Eukaryota > Metazoa > Arthropoda > Malacostraca > Decapoda > Lithodidae > Paralithodes > Paralithodes platypus. The sequence continues at coordinate 84,403,613 of CM064513.1, read as the reverse complement.
ACTTGAAATATAGTGTCCTAGATACTTTACTTTACTTACTTCTTCTATAATTTCTTCATACAAATGGAATTTAGGTAGCTTTGATTTCAATAGGTTAGATTTAAATATTATGATATTGCTCTTTATAGGATTAAATTTGACTGAATGTTCGATTCCAAATTTTTCACATACTCTTAATAATTTATCCAGTCCTGCTCCAGAGGGCGCGATTAAGGCTAGGTCATCAGCATACATGAGATGATTTACAATGGTGCTGCCAATGCAGCACCCAGTGCGAGTCTTGTTCAGCTCCAGACTAAGATCATCCATGTAGACGTTGAAAAGATACGGAGACAATATCCCCCCTGCCTAACACCATTGGTTACGGCGAAAGAGCCCGACAGGATGTTGCCCCATCTTACACACATTTTTTGATTAGCATACCAGAAAATAAGTATCCTAACAATATAGCTAGGCACTCCCCTGTTAACTAATTTTTCAAATAAGGTTTTGTGACACACCCTATCAAAAGCCTTACTTGCATCAAGAAAACAAGAGAAAATTGAGCTATTTAGTTTGTTGTATGTATCAATCACTTCTTTCAGCACATATATGCATTGGTCTGTGCCGTGATTTTTCTTAAAGCCAAACTGATTGCTGCTGGTGACAATATATGCAGACATTCTTTCTAGCATTATCATTTCAACTACCTTACTCACCACACTAGCAAGTGCTACTGGGCGGTAGTTGTCTTTAGCTGTAATTTTACCTGATTTATCTTTAATGACAGGAACAAGTATTACGGATATCATAGACTCCGGCAGGACACCATGCGTAAATAGACTGGTGATGCAAGAACTAAGTTATCTATTAACAACTTATCTGCATATTTAAGATGTTCTGCATATATACCATCCAGCCCACAAGCTTTGTTTAGGTTAAGTTTCTTATGGCATTCTCAAGATCACTTTCAGTCACTTTAATGTCTTCATAATTACTATCTTTCACATATTGAATTGCACCATTAGTAGACCTTTGGTTTACACTGTTAACCCGGGAGCTGCGGGTAGACTCTTAAGAGTTCCCCCGGCGCACTGCGGGTAGACTCTTAAGAGCAGAGACTTTGAACACGTACCAAAACCGCGCGTTTATAGCCAGGCGGCTGAAAATTGGTGTGGGTATTGTACTACATGTCAACTCTCGATACCACCCCGCCAAACGCTCGCCCCGCACTCGTGCAAGCACCACCGCGCCAGTAACCACGCACTAGTCATGGAGCCTACACGTCCCTCACGCTCGCTCCCTGATGACACAACCAGCCCTCCTTCTGGTGGTGTTAGCCGCCGTGGAAGGCAGAGGGTGGCTGCCAAAGACCCTAGCTACCAGTACGACACGCCCTACAGCTCAGAGGACGAATCACCAGCACCAAAAGCACGTAAAACACGTGCAAGCAGGGCAATGGCACAGAGGTCATTGGTCTTTCGGGACACTGCCACCACGACCCAGGCCACTGCAACAACCACTACCACCACCACTGCCACCACTGCCACCCCTGCCACCCCTGCCACCGGTACCAGCGACGCAGGAGGCCGCCCTAGGGCTGCATTACCTGCGGGGGCAGGAAAAATTAAAGGCACGGGCGTAGGGAAGAGAACCCGTACGCCAGCCACAGTGCCCCTACCACCACCACCACCACCAGCCGCCCCTGGCCCAGCTGCCCCTGCTGCCCCTGCCGCCCCTGCCGCCCCTGCTGCCCCTGCCGCCCCTGCCGCCCCTGCCCAAGGAACAGGGAAGGGGAAGGGGAAAGGGAGAGGGAAAGCGACTGGGAAAGCGACTGCTGGCCCTGGTGTCCCTGCCGCCCCTGCCGCCCCTGCCGCCCCTGCTGCCCCTGCCGCCCCTGCCGCCCCTGCCCAAGGAACAGGGAAGGGGAAGGGAAAGGGAGAGGGAAAGCGACTGGGAAAGCGACTGCTGGCCCTGGTGTCCCTGCCGGCCCTGCTGCCCCTGCCGCCCCTGCCGCCCCTGCTGCCCCTGCCGCCCCTGCCGCCCCTGCCCAAGGAACAGAGAGAAGGGCGACAGGCACCACCATCATCTTGCCATCAAGGCCACGCACCACTGCTGCCCCTGCCGCCGCCGCCCCTGCCGCCGCCGCCGCCCCTGCCGCCGCCCCTGCCACCACCTCTGCCGCCGCCCCTGCCACCACCTCTGCTGTCCCTGTCCATAAGACTCCCGCACGTGCCAAAGTGACCCGGAAAAATCTTACACCATCTAAGTATGCCGCCCTGCTGTTTGATGGTGATTCGCAGGACATTGGCAGCCCGGGTTTCGACGACGAAGCCCTAGCACGGGACCAAGGGTGGGGGGATTTGGGAGTGGACAGTGGGAGTGAGTCCGACGTCGGTGACGAAAACGAGGAAGGGCATCGTCTGTCGAGTGAAGAGGAGGGTAATGATGATGAAGTGCTGTATCGCGACCATGGAAGCGATATTTCAGACGCAGAAGAAGACGCAGACGACATTCCGATCCCTGGCATGCCTTCGTTCGATTGGTCTGACGGGGTCAATTTTGTACCTGACGTGCCCCAGTTCAATCCTGGGACGTCAGGAACAACTGACAACTGGCCCTGTGATGATCAAGCGAACGAAAGCGACTTCTTCCTCGCTTTTTTCGACATGGAGGTAATGACGTACATCGTTGCCCAAACAAACGCCTACTACAGGTGGGTGTTTGGCAGATTGGACGTCCTTTCTCCAAAAGCGAGAATACGAGGCTGGGTGGATACGACTGTGGCAGAATTTCTGACGTTCTTTGCCTTGTTGTTCCTCATGCCTCTGATCAAGAAGCATGTGTTGCAACACTACTGGAAGCACGACCCTCTCATCGCCACCCCAACTTTCAATAAGTTCATGACTCGTGACAGATTTTTGTTGCTGCTAAGATTTATGCACTTTGCAGACAACGAAAATCCTAACAGGATTGACAGGATATGGAAAGTTCGGGATGTGTTCACCATGTTGTTGGAGAGGTATAGGAAATACTTTTACCCCTTCCTCAATTTGGTGATTGATGAGTCGCTCGTGCTCTTCAAAGGACGTCTTGTTTTCAAGCAGTATATCCCCTTGAAGAGGCATAGGTTCGGAATCAAGCTCTTCGTGTTGTGCGACTGTGAAACTGGAATAGTGCTTGACATGATCGTGTATACAGGCACTGACATTGACATACCGAAAGCCGCTGCCAATGACCCCATGGGCATGTCAGGTGCCATCGTCAGGAAAATGTTGGCACCTTACCTGGGCAAAGGCCACATCATCTACACTGACAACTGGTATACTTCTCCTGCTCTCTGCCAGTTTCTTTATGACAACCAAACGGGGTCATGTGGGACTGTCAGAAAGACAAGAAAGTTTATGCCAAAGTTCACAGGTGATGTCATTCCTCTCACAGATGCCTCCTCCAGTGACACACCTTCAGAAGACGACCTGGCCAAGGAACACCGCGAGAGGCATGTGCGAAGAAGGCGACGAAAGGGGCAGAAATACAAGCAGCTCGAGAAGTGTGGGAAACTGATAGCCCTGAAGTGGAAGGATAAGCGAGACGTCCACCTGCTTTCCACCGTCCACACAGGTGCCCAGGTGGATTCTGGCAAAATCCACTACCGAACCAGGAAGACAATCTACAAGCCCGACATGGTAGTGGACTACACCAAAAACATGCGCCTGGTGGACAAGTCTGACTGTCAGCTGTCAGGTGTTGAGTGTCTGAGGAAGACTGTGAAGTGGTATCACAAGCTCTTCCTCCACCTAGTTGACATAACGATGCTGAACGCCTACAACTTGTGGTTGGTGAAGAAGGATATGGCCCCAAACCAGAAGCTGAAATTCCGGGAGTTCGTGTACAACGTCTCCTACCAACTCCTGGAGAAGTATGCCACCACCACTCACAGACGTACGGCATGGCGTGGGGATCACGTTCCTGACCGCATCCAGCTGGGTGTCGAAAGACACTACACAACCAACACCGAGCTGATTGGCACTCGTCACAGGCAGGTGCAGTGCACCGTCTGCAGCTCCAGTGTGAGGAAACCCCATGTGACCAAAAGAGTCACCTCAATGTGCGCCGAGTGCAAAGTTGCACTCTGCCTGGGTGACTGCTTCAGGGACTACCACACCTTCAAGAACTACTGAGTGTCGGCCCCTGCCCTGCCCTGCCCTGCCCTGGACTCGCCCCGTGCCCTGCCCTGGACTCGCCTCCTGCCCTGCCCTGCCCTGCCCTGGACTCGCGCCCTACCTTACCTGACCTGACCTAATTGATCACGCTACCTCATAATGTAACATATATATTATATAATGTATAAGTTCCAAAGATGTCCCTGTGATATAGCTTTTACATTATATAATTGTATGTTTCATTATTTAGTTTATAAGTTTCAAAGATTTACATGTAATATGCCTTATTTTTTTAGTATATCAATATATATGTTTGTTATTAGCCTAAGTAATGTGTATATAATTATTTTCTTACCTCAAATGAATTGTACAAAAATAAATGTTTCAATAAATCATGTCAAACCTACTATGATAATAAAATAAAACAATAAAAAAAGAAAAAAAGAAAACAAGGTCATGTCATTGTATTCTTACAATATGATATATTCTATGAATATTTCATATTGTTTGAATACAATGGCATGATCTTGTAAAAAAAAAAATTTATAAAATTTTTTCTAGACAATATAAAACCTTCCCCATAACCCCCTCCTGGATTCGATCCCACTACCCTACGACACTTTGAGTTTTCCAGTCCGCGACCTTACCAACCATGCCACAGGAGCTCATACCAAATATCACTCAAAACTTCGTGTGTACAATCGAAATGACAATATACAAAAAAAAATGAATTATCCCACCAATTTACGTTTGTAAATTGATGGGATTATCAATTATATCATGCCAAGGTTTATAATAGTTTGTCTCTGTCAAGAATTAGTAATTATATAACTTTATTCTGTCAAAAATTGCCCAAACACTCAGCAAAATTGCCCCTCTCAGTGTGACTCCACTCATTTTCACACGGTCAGGCGGTCACGAGGTGACCCTTGCCGCTCCTTGATTCTCCAGCTACAGCAGCTCTGTCTGGGAACAAAATTGGTATAAATACAATAATGGATAAAATACTCTTCACAAATACATTTGTATTGTATAATATTGTAAATAAAAATGAATAATAACTGTGTGGGTGTCGAAAATTGCTCAACCAGCTTTCTTATGTCTCGCCTACGCGCGTATATTGGATTATACATAGTCATGACTGTCATACAAATAATTGCAGTAGGTCTCGAATATACATTTAGATTGCATATTACTTCGAAATAAATAAGTAAACGTTTCTCTGGTGGCAATCTACCCTTTCGCAGGTGTAAGGAGACACCAGTCTATATTTAGCCCTCTATCACAACAGGCAATCTGCCTGTGTTGACTCAGCACCGTCGCTGGTGGTCTATAAATATAGTACTTTATTTACAGTCAATGGCCTACATGTTTCTGTGGTACTTCACATGTGTCTAAAATGCAATGTCTGCTTGCATAAAAATGCAATTCTGAAGTCCATTTAGATGTACGACATACGCATGTCTCAGTTTCTCTCTCTCTCTCTCTCTCTCTCTCTCTCTCTCTCTCTCTCTCTCTCCATTCCTGACTCATGTTATTGTAGACCTGTTGATGGCAACGAACACCAGCCATCTGGTAGACATAAGGGTCAAAATACCAAACATCAATACGCCTGGGGCGCCTCCACAATTATCACTAAGCTGGTTATCTATCTAGAGATCTGCCTGACTTCCATCTCTCCACGACTCACTCACTCACTGCACCCCTGCATGCCTCCCTCCCACCCACCCACGCACCCCCAACCCGCCGTTTCAGGCTTCCGTCTGCTAGAAACACATTCACAATTTGCGTAAATATCGCATCAATTGGGCTATATGCGGTATATTCCTTGTTATATGGGACGCCTACATATGTACACGTCTTTATTATAGCATGAGAGTGCTCTAAATACAAGATTGACGTGATATTTATGGCGTAACACACCCTCTCCCCCTTTCATTCCCACCACAACTCACTCACACCTTGGTTCACGCATAGAAACTCATTGATAATGTGCGTAAATATCGCATGAATTGGTTTATATGCGGTATATATTTTGATATATGGCACGTATACATACGTACAAGTCTGTATTATAGCGTGACAGTGCTCTACGTACAAGATATACGTGATATGTATGGCGTAAACCACACTCTCAGCTCATAAATTGCCGCCAAACCTCCAACACATCTTCATTCCCGCCTAAATATTCTCTTATAATTCCCTTATATATTGCAATTTTTGGTCACTATGAGGCATATTCATTGTTATATGGGTGCCCTACACACGTATACATACTCTAAATAGCCTAAAAGGGCTCGAAAAAGGAGATATACGTGATAATACGCGGTAACCCACCCCCTCCTCCCTCTCCTTCTATCCCCTGCGCGCGTAAATATTCGGCAGGGAAATCTCGCCGCTCGATGACAATCTAGCCGCGCGGTGCCATTCGCTCCACATTTTTCAACTACGGACCGTTCCCCTACCCCCCCCAGACATTTTTTGGGGGGTCAAATATATATGGGCCGATGCACGCAAACATTCCCTACACGATGATGTACTTTTTATCGAAATTGGCAATAGGTCCCAAAATCATCATAGGTGCGCACAGTCTTACCCTGTAGAAAACCCCCTGTGCGCCGCGGAGAGGTTAAGTAGTTCCTTAAAATGAGTTTTCCATAAGTCAGCAATGTTCTCTTCACCCGTAACCCCCTCAACACTGACAGGTAATGGTGTGTTATAAGTTTGCATGGATCTGATGTCCTTCCAAAAACAGTTAGTATCCTTTTCTGCCAGACTCTTTGCAAGGGCTTCCTTCCTTAATTGGTTTTCATTTTGCTTAATAAATCTAATGGCATATTTGGTCCTAGCCTTTGCTCTTTTGTGAAGTTCAAATATAGGCCCCTGTCTGGGCTGACCTACTTCAAGCCAATGAGACCTAGCATCTCTGGAGGCCTGATACAGGTCAGCCACATAGTCTTGCCAACCTGGCTTATTGAATGATGACTTATATTTATGGCTATTAAAAATACTTTCCCCGCTTTTGATAAAGAATCTATTATACTATTGTAAAATTTAATAATGTCCTTTCTGTGTTGTGCATCACTACATTTTGGATCCCTGCATTGTGCTACACCATTACCATCATATTGCACCCTATTTAATAAGTCTTTGGTTTTATCACAGTACATTTGGCACTCTTCATTTGAGATTACATTCCATGGAACTTTTGCCTTGATGCTATTGCTAGTTTCTGTTATTTCCGGTGCCTTATTAATTTGGATTGTTGATTCTATAGGTATGTGGTCGTCATCCGTAATGTCGTATCTTATGGCCATTTCTGAGATAGAGTCATGAAAGTCAGAGCTAGAGATTGCATGATCAAGCCACGACCTGGTCTCCCACGCTTCACTAACATATGTATAGCTATTTTCTGGAAGCAGCTTTTTGGAGGACAAAATTAAACCTTGCTCCTCACAAAACCTTAACATATGTTTAACAAACATGGAACCACCCAACTCGTGAGGGGTAGCATTCCAATCACCTACCACTGAGTAACACGTTATCTCTAATTCAGAAATTAGGCCACCAAGCTCCCCTAACTTTTCCAAATAAAGTTCTTCATTTTCTGCACACTGATACGGTAAGTAAACACAAAATATTGCAAATTTTCTGTGTCCCACTTCCAGCTGTATTCCCGCACACCAGCTTAAATTTGTCTCAATGGTTTTAATTACACTATCTAGGCACGATCTCCACATTATTGCAACTCCCCCCCCCTGGGGGGTGACCTGCCACAATACCATCACGTGTGTCCGTAGTGGAGACCCCGTACCCATGGAAATCTTTATCTAATATGTTCAAATTACCTAAGTCCTGTTTTGTGTACCAGGTTTCCTGAAGGCAGACTATGTCACTGGTCCTTAACCTCTCCGCGGCGCACAGTTTTCTTTTTACAGGTACATACTGTGCGCATGTATGATGATTTTGGGACCCATTGCCAATTTCGATAAAAAGTACATCAGCGTGTAGGGAATGTTTGCGTGCATCGGCCCATATATATTTGACCCCCCAAAAAATTTCTGGGGGGGGGGGGAACGGTCCGTAGTTGAAAAATGTGGAGCGAATGGCACCGTGCGGCTAGATTGCCATCGAGCGGGGAGATTTCCCGGCCGAATTTTCACGCGCCCAGGGGATAGAACCTGAGGGAGGAGGGGGTGGGTTACCGCGTAATATCACGTATATCTCCTTTTTTGATCCCTTTTAGGCTATGTAGAGTACGTATACGTGTGTAGGCCACCCATATAACAATGAATATGCCTCATAGTGACCAAAAATGGCAATATATAAGGGAATTATCAATGAATTTTTAGGCGGGAATGAAGACGGGTTGGAGGTTTGGTGGCAATTTATGAGATGAGAGTGTGGTTTGCGCTATAATATCACGTATATCTCGTACTTAGAGCACTGTCATGCTATAATACAGACTTGTACGTATGTAGACGTCCCATATAACAATATATATACCGCATATAGACCAATTCATGCGATATTTACGCACATTATCAATGAGTTTCTATGCGTGAACCAAGGTGTGATTGAGTTGTGCTGGGAATGGAAGGGGGAGAGGGTGTGTTGCGCCATAAATATCACGTATATCTCGTACTTAGAGCACTGTCATGCTATAACACAGACTTGTACGTATGTAGACGTCCCTTATAACAATATATATACCGCATATAGACCAATTCATGCGATATTTACGCACATTATCAATGAGTTTCTAGCAGACGGAAGCCTAAAAGGGTGGGAGGGTGGGTGGGTGGGTGGGAGGGAGGCAGGGAGTGAGTCGTGGAGAGAGTGAAGGCAGGGAGAAACATACGCAGCTATCAAGAAACATACGCATCTGTGTGATAATTGTGGAGGCGCCCGAGGCGTATGGATGTCTTGGGATTTTGAACCTTATGTCTAGCAGGTGTCTGGGGTTCGTTGCCACCCAGAGGTCTACAATAACATGAGTCAGGAATGGAGAGAGAGAGAAAGTGAGACATGCGTATGTCGTATGTATAAATGGCTTTCAGAATTGCATTTTTATGCAAGCAGACATTGCATTTTAGACACATGTGAAGTACCACAGAAATATGTAGGCCATTGACTGTAAATAAAGTACTATATTATAGACCAGGAACGAGGGTCAGTAAACATCGGCAGTTAACCTTTTTTGATAGAGAGCTAAATATAGACTGGTGTCGTCTGACACTTGCGAAAGGGTAGATTGCCACCAGAAAACTTATATTTATTTATTTCCAAGTAATATGCAATCTAAATGTATAATAATAATAATAATAATAATAATAATAATTCTTTATTCCAGACACATAAGATAGATACAGTATAAATACAGTACGACCTAATGGTCCATATCACATAGACTTCTCGTCAGAGCACAGATAATAATTATACACAAAGATATATTAGTAAAGAAACAATAAAATAAAAAATACAGTAGGCCTATTTACAGAATAGAGCACATATCACATTTTGTCACAATATAACACAGATAGGCTAACTAAGGCTATTGCTCAATGTTGGTTAACACCTATTGCACAGATCATTGCTCATAGTTCAATTAGACCTATATATTACATTACATACTATGTGTGCAGCAGCTTCTGCCAGTCAGATATAATACGGGATTCATAGATATGATCACTAGACCAAAGAGCTACAATCAGCGAGTATATTCGAGACCTACTGCAAGTATTTGTATGACAGTCATGACTATGTATAATCCAATATACGCGCGTAAGGGCGTATGCGAGATATAAGAAAGATGGTTGAGCAATTTTCGACACCCACACAGTTATTATTAATTATTATTTACAATATTATACAATACAAATGTATTTGTGAAGAGTATTTTATGCATGCTGTATTTATACGAATTTAGTTGGTAGCCAAACTCAGACAGAGAGAGGTGTTGTGGATGGAGGGAGGGAAGGGTGGTGGAAGTATAAGAGAGCCACCATAAATGGTCTGTGTACATCCTATCATAATATACTCAAGATGTTCATTGGTCTCTCTAAATATGAAAGCACTAGTATGGTGTGCACACTGTTGGATGTGCAGTGCTGTCGGGCTGTCATCAGGAGACTGGTGTACAGCTTTTCGCAGCGACTGCAATCCTCCAGTAACACGCTGATTGTAGCTCTTTGGTCTAGTGATCATATCTATGAATCCCGTATTATATCTCACTGGCAGAAGCTGCTGCACACATAGTATGTACTGTAATGTAATATATAGGTCTAATTGAACTATGAGCAATGATCTGTGCAATAGGTGTTAACCAACATTGAGCAATAGCCTTAGTTAGCCTATCTGTGTTATATTGTGACAAAATGTGATATGTGCTCTATTCTGTAAATAGGCCTACTGTATTTTTTATTTTATTGTGTCTTTATTAATATATCTTTGTGTATAATTATTATCTGTGCTCTGACGAGAAGTGTATGTGATATGGACCATTAGGTCGTACTGTATTTATACTGTATCTATCTTATGTGTCTGGAATAAAGAATTATTATTAAGGGTCACCCACTGACCCACTGACCGTGTGATAATGACTGGAGTCACACTGAGAGGGGCAATTTTGCTGAGTGTTTGGGCAATTTTTGACAGAATAAAGTTATATAATTACTAATTCTTGACAGAGACAAACTTTTATAAACCTTTGCATGATAATCCCATCAATTTACAAACGTAAATTGGTGGGATAATTCATTTTGTTTTGTATATTGTCATTTCGATTGTAGACACGAAGTTTTGAGTGATATTTGGTATGAGCTCCTGTGGCATGGTTGGTAAGGTCGCGGACTGGAAAACTCAAAGTGTGGTACGGTAGTGGGATCGAATCCAAGAGGGGGTTATTAGGAAGGTTTTATACTGTTTAGATAAATTTTGATAATTTTTTTTTTTTACAAGATCATGCCATTGTATTCAAACAATATGAAATATTCATAGAATATATCATATTGTAAGAATACAATGACATGACCTTGTTTTTTTTGTTTTTTTTATTATCTTAGTAGGTTTGACAGGATTTATTGAAACATATTTATTTTGGTACAATTCATTTGAGGTAAGAAAATATATACACATTACTTTGGCTATAACAAACATATATACTGATATACTAAAAAAGAAGGCATATTACATGGAAATCTTTGAAACTTATAAACTAAATAATGAAAGATACAATTATATAATGTAAAAAGCTATATCACAGGGACATCTTTGGAACTTATACATTATATAATATATATGTAACATTATGAGGTATTGTGATCAATTTGGTCAGGTCAGGTAAGGTAGGGCGCGAGTCCAGGGCAGGGCAGGGCAGGGGGCGGCACTCAGTAGTTTTTATACATGTGCTAGTCCCTGAAGCAGTCACCCAAGCAGAGTGCAACTTTGCACTCGGCGCACATTGAGGTGACTCTTTTGGTTATGTGGGGTTTCCTTACACTGGTGCTGCAGACGTGGCACTGCACCTGCCTGTGACGAGTGCCAACCAGCTCGGTGTTGGTTGGGTAGTGTCTTTCAACCTCCAGCTGGATGCGGTCAGGGACGTGATCCCCACGCCATACCGTACGTCTGTGAGTGGTGGTGCCATACTTCTCCAGGAGTTGATATGCAACGTTGTACACAAACTCCCGGAATTTTAGCTTCTGGTGTGGGGCCATCTCTCTCTTCACCAACCACAAGTTGTAGGCGTTGAGCATCGTGATGTCAACTAGGTGGAGGAAGAGCTTGTGATACCACTTCACAGTCTTCCTCAGACACTCAACGCCTGACAGTTGACAGTCAGACTTGTCCACCAGGCGCATGTTCTTTGTGTAGTCCACTACCATGCCGGGCTTATAGATGGTCTTCCTGGTTCGGTAGTGGATTTTATCAGAGTCCATCTGGGCACCTGTGTGGACTGTAGAAAGCAGGTGAACGTCTCTTTTGTCCTTCCATTTTAGGGCTACCACTTTCCCGGACTTTTCAAGTTGCTTGTACTTCTGCCCCTTTCGTCGCCTTCTTCGGACATGCCTCTCGCGGTGTTCCTTGGCCAGTTCGTCTTCAGAAGGTGTGTCACTGGAGGAGGCATCTGACAGAGGAATGACATCACCTGTGAACTTGGGCATAAACTTTCTTGTCTTTCTGACAGTCCCACATGACCCCGTTTGGTTGTCATGAAGAAACTGGCAGAGAGCAGGAGAAGTATACCAGTTGTCAGTGTAGATGATGTGGCCTTTGCCCAGGTAAGGTGCCAACATTTTCCTGACGATGGCACCTGACATGCCCATGGGGTCACCGGGAGCGGCTTTCGGTACGTCAATGTCAGTTCCTGTATACACGATCATGTCAAGCACTATTCCAGTTTCACAGTCGCACAACACGAAGAGCTTGATTCCGAACCTATGCCTTTTCAAGGGGATATACTGCTTGAAAACAAGACGTCTTTTGAAGAGCACGAGCGACTCATCAATCACCAAATTGAGGAAGGGGTAAAAGTATTTCCTATACCTCTCCAACAACATGGTGAACACATCCCGAACTTTCCATATCCTGCCAATCCTGTTAGGATTTTCGTTGTCTGCAAAGTGCATAAATCTTAGCAGCAACAAAAATCTGTCACGAGTATTGAACTTATTGAAAGTTGGGGTGGCGATGAGAGGGTCGTGCTTCCAGTAGTGTTGCAACACATGCTTCTTACAAAGAGGCATGAGGAACAACAAGGCAAAAAACGTCATGAATTCTTCCACAGTCGTATCCACCCAGCCTCGTATGCTCGCTTTTGGAGAAATGACGTCCAATTTTCCAAACACCCACCTGTAGTAGGCGTTTGTTTGGGCAACGATGTAAGTCATTACCTCCAAATCGAAAAAAGCGAGGAAGAAGTCGCTTTCGTTTGCGTTTTCGTCACAGGGCCAGTCATCAGTTGTACCTGACGTACCAGGATTGAACTGGGGCACGTCAGGCACAAAATTGACCCCGTCAGACCACTCAAACGAAGGCATGCCAGGGATCGGAACGTCGTCTCCGTCTGCTTCTGCGTCTGAAATATCGCTGTCATGTTCGCGATACAACACAGCATCATCATCACCCTCCTCTCCACTAGACAGACGCCCTTCTTCATTCTCATCCGACGTCTGACTCACTCACTTCCACGTCTCATCCCCCCAAATCCCCCCACCCTGGGTCCCGTGCTAGGGCGTCGTCGTCGAAACCCGCACAGCTGCCAATGCCCTGCGAATCACCACCAAACAGCAGGGCGGCATACTTGGATGGTGTCAGATTTTTTCTGCTCACTCTAGCATGTAGGGGCGTCTTATGGGCAGGGGCAGGGGCAGAAGGGCCTGCAGGGGTGTCGGCAGGGGCGGCAGTGGTGCGTGGTGCAGTGGGCCTGGAGGCAGGCAAGATGATGGTGGTGCCTGTCGCCCCTTTCCCTTTCCCTCTTCCTTGGGCAGGGGCAGCAGGGGCAGCAGGGGCAGCAGGGCCGGCAGGGACAGCAGGGCCGGCAGGGCCAGCAGTCGCTTTCCCTCTCCCTTCCCCTTCCCCTTCCCTTTTCCTTGGGCAGGGGCAGCAGGGGCAGCAGGGGCGGCAGGGGCAGCAGGGGCAGCTGGGCCAGGGGCGGCTGGTGGTGGTGGTGGTGGCAGGGTCACTGTGGCAGGCGTACGGGTTTTCTTCCCTACGCCCGTGCCTTTGATTTTGCCTGCCCCCGCAGGTTCTGCAGCCCTAGGGCGGCCTCCTGCGTCGCTGGTACTGGTGGCAGGGGTGGCAGTGGTGGTGGTAGTGGTTGTTGCAGTGGCCTGGGTCGTGGTGGCAGTGTCCCCAAAGGCCAATGACCTCTGTGCAATTGCCTTGCTTGCACGTGTTTTACGTGCTTTTGGTGTTGGTGCTTCGTCCTCCGAGCTGTAGGGCGTGTCGTACTGGTAGCTAGGGTTTCTGGTAGCCACCCTCTGCCTTCCACGGCGGCTGACACCACCCACCGAGAGGATGGCTGGTTGTGTCATCAGGGAGCGAGCGTG
>CM064513.1:84272163-84389319 GCA_032716605.1 Paralithodes platypus | reverse complement strand
CCGCCTTCATAGCTCTTGTCTGTAGTCTTGATGTCCTCCCTCACCGCCCTCCCCAACACTGCATTAGTTACTGCAGCACATCCCCTTTTTCAAACGCCCCCACCTCCACCTCACTGTCCTTCTTCAGCTCCCTGTCCTCTCCCACCTCACTGTCCTTCTGCTCCCCACTGGCCTTCTCTCCACCCCCCACTGTCCTTCTCCTCCACCTCCCTGTCCTTCTCCCACCTTCACTGTCCTTCTTCACCCCACTGTCCCCTTCTCCACCTCACTGTCCTTCTCACTGTTCTTCTCTCACCTCACTGTCCATGACCACCTCACTCCCCTTCTCCACTGTCCTTCATCGCACCTCAACTGTCCATGTACCACCTCACTCCCCTTCTCACTGTCCTTCTTTCACCTGCGACTGTTCTTCTTCCCACCTCAATGTCCCATCGCACTGTTCTTCTCCACCTCCCTGTTCTTCACACCGGCCCCCCACTCTTATGACCCTATCCCTTGCCTGTCATGGAACCCTTACCTTTACCCTTACCCACACTGTCCTTCTCCACCTCTCAAACAATGTCAGGTTCAGGTATATCCATGGGCACAGGCGTGCTACTCATTAATTCATCCAAATCCATGTCTCAGTTCTGAGAGTGCCCCAGTGTCTACAGTGCTCCACGAGGTGCTAGCAACTGAGGAAACACTTGGGAGGGAGGGTGGTGCTAGCAAGCGACACACCACTGGTAGCAGAGACGAAGTAAGAGGTCTGGGAGAGGCATAGGGTACAAAAAAGGAAGCTGATAATTTTCTGGTTGTTTGTTTTTTTTTTTTCCGATCCAGGGTGTTCCCTCTGAATCTGGAATCGACGATTACGCATTGGTTCGTATAGGGAACTGCAACTTTTGAGTCAGATCTACTTGAGTCAGATACTGAAGAATGGTGTCAAAGGAGTCCAGGGCATGCGAGTACTGATATCTTGCTTGGGGCCCCCCCTCTGTCTCTTCGTCCGACTCATCCTGGGTCTCTTCATGGGCTACCCCCAACACCTCGGCTGCAATTTGTTCGTCAGTACTTATGGCGCGTGTCCAGGTAGGTCTCTGCTCCTCTTGCAGCCAGTCGTCAACTTCGTCTTCGGGGAGGTCACCTTGGTTAACCCTGGTTCAAGAGGTTCCTGAAGTCAGCTGCCCGCAAACCCTTCAAAACCCGGATCTTGCACCTTCGGGATATTTTTACGATCCTTGGTCCAACCAATTCCTCAGTGTGTTGAAAGAAACTTCGTGCCACGCCTCTGCCCAATTGTAGATGCAGATGTCTTTCAGGGTATACACGCTTCAGTTTTTGTAGAGATTTCGTTCTTTCCCCGCGTGTATCCACGCTAAACTGTCTTCGTCCATCCCATCTTCTATGATGACAAGGCATTGTTCCAGGCACTTCCTCTTGTATCGCCTTTTTGCAAGCTTACAATGTATTCCTTGGTCCATAGGCTTGATAACACTTGTGGTATTAGGAGGCAGGAACATTGTCTTAATTTTGCCGTTTGCCACCTCTTCCAGTTTTCGTGGTAACACGGGTGGGAGGGTGCGTTGTCGAGCAACAAAAATGGCGACAGCTTCGCCATAGGGGTACACCATGAGAACACTCGATTCTGGAACGAGCTGACACGTCGGGTACAAATCTCTTTGTGAAATAGGAGAAAGTCCTGGCGGGCGGTGGGGGTGAGGCCCGGGTTGAAACCAAGCTTTCTTGGATTCCTAATCGTCGACTGGGAGTTGCTTGGTAATGAATGAGGTCCTTAATTACTCTCGGCTTCTGAGATTTGCCCGACGATTGTAGGGGTCACACGGTGCCTTGCGTCGGCAGTTAGCGCAGCAAAGCACTGACATGCGTCTCCTTCACAGTTTTGTGGCCAGGTGTGGACGTGATTTCTCGGTGGGCCTGTGTGTTGGAGGGTAGAGAAACGCCAATATTTACGCCAGTCTCGTCACCGTTATAGAGCATGCGCAATGTTGAAGTTGTTCCTCGGTTATAAGGGTTGGAATGCGATCAGTGAAGGGTTCTATTGCCGAAGTATCGGCGCTTAAAGATATTACTCACAATCACTACTCCTGTTTGAGAGGCCATGGCGGTTTCGGAACCTCCACAACCACCCCTCACTAAGCCTTGAAGTCTTGGGTGATGAAGATGCTGGCCGAAACGTTGTCCTGCTCCATGCTGGATCTCCAATGCTTCTCCTGCTGGTACGCCCTCAGCACGAAGTTGTTGGTACAACTTCAGGCACTGCGTCGTCTTGTCTTGAATATGCTAGTCTTGGCCTTGTGAAAGATCTTGGCGGTGGAAGGACCATGAGTCTACACCGCTACGCCATGAATGCCGGACTTTCTCCTTGTCTCGGATGAAGTCGTAGATTGTTGATATCTGGCCTAAGCTATACTTCTCTCTCCCTGAAGCATGCTTGCTTTCAAATCCCACTGTCCAGATATCCTTTAGCATCTGTATCTTTGTTTCAAGTGATACAGATTCACCTTACGCTTATGTCTTATCCTTGGGATGTCTATGGTGAACATAAATAATGGCAAACGCGTCGATGTGTAAACACAACAGAGCTTGGTGCGAACTGACGCTCGCCAGCATCCGAAGGCCGGGCGTCTTGGGCCCGCGGAGTGTAAGATGGAGTCGGGACCTCCCTTCTGTTTCTCGGATATTCACCCTTATTGGTCCGTTTTATGAGGGGGTCTTCCGACACTTCATCCTTTGTCGGAATACCGCTACGACACATTTCGGAAATATTCGAGATATCAGAGGAGGGTTATGACGGACAATTTCCGAATACTTATATAAAGTCCGACAACGTCAGAGACTGTCGGAACTATGAATGCGGAAATGGTCCGAAATACGGAAGTGAATGTCCTAGAGGCCGATGCCAGTCCGAGTAGTGCGGGTTGTCCGACTTCTAGAGGGTCCGAGATAGCGAGGGTTTACTGTACTTTGATATAATTGGCTCTCAAAATAACTATAAAATATCAATAAAACCTCAAATTTCTCATATCAAACACTAAATCGTCTACGGAGGTAGAACTAACTCTGACGCGACGAGTGGCTTGGTGCGTGGTAGCCATGGCCGGGGAGACGCATCCTAACGCGGGAAGAATTTGCCGCGAAAATCACTCCTACATCTTCCCGCGCTCGCCATTATGCAACCGCTTACTGGGGTGGCTAGAGTATCTCTACCTCAAAACGGCATTCTACCGAGGAAGGTTTTGCAACATTTTAGTTTTTTATTCCTAACACTTACATGCCCTATTTATTGAGGGGGGTGTACATGCGAGTTAACGAGAAACCCAATAATCGTCATAGAGACAACCGGTACCACAGTACAGTCGTGCAGCTAGAGGCCCCCGGTCTGGAGGGTTAACCCTCCCGCCCCAGGCTACGCATTACATAAATATTCCCCGAAATCCGGGTGTTTTGGCCGAAAAACGTCTAGGCTAGGCTACTGTATCATTGTTATGCTGACTGCTTCCCGCATTCCCGCGCATCCCCAAGCGTAGCTGTGTTATTTACCTGTAGAATGGCGTTAAGTAGAGCTCTCTAAGTCAAGTGCTTGATTTGTGATGATGATTTCATTGGAGATAACTTTATGGCCAAAATAGCCACTTTACACTACTTTTCGATACTTAACAACAACATACAGGCACACACGAACAAGCGACGCTCTCCTTCTTGTGGCCGGAGATGCGGGGCGTCGGTCCAGCCGGCTGTTGTTTACATGCGTCGGACCGACGCCTCGCACACGAAGCTCACAGGCTTTCAAGCAATGGTACAATGTTGTACCACCCGGGTTCCTGGGGACAAAACATAATGGTACACACGTGTACCATCCGAGTTTGAAGGGTTAATGAAGAAAAGGGGAGATAATATGACAGACTCGTCAATGGTCAAAGAATGACCCAAGTTGCTCATGTTTATGAAATAGGCTAATGAATTAATAACAATTCTCAGTGTTCACAACAATTAGAGAGATTATAATTCAGGTGTTTAAAGATGCACAGTTTCAGCTTAGAAGACAATTAAACACATGAGAAAAAGTACCATTGATAAAAGAGAACCCAAGGAAATTGATGTCAATATACTGTATGTAGAAGAAAAAAAACAAAAAACAAAAAAATCTATAAACTCTGGAATGATAAAGCAGACAGTGAAAGTGCACTATGAAAAAGTCAAGGACATGAATGCCTCAACTTTGGTGTAACATAGGGGTAATTTAACAAATTCAAGAAACCAGAGAAATTGCACAAGTTGAAAGTCACGGTGAATGAGAGAACACAGACAGTTTAGCAGCAAATTTGTAACCCAAGGAATTCAGGTAGCTTATAAAAGATGGTGGTTTTTCATTAAGTCAGGTGTATAACTGGGATGAGACAGAGTTAATGTGGATTCTATTCCAACCTCAACAATTTAGTAATAGCCTCTATGTTATCCAACGTAGTGCTTTAGGCTATACACTGTATAATCTCTTCCGGTTCAGGAGCGGCCGATTTATCGGAAATCCCTTGCACGATTATCCAATATCTTTTAGAGATGCACCTAATTCTCTACATACATACATACTAAAATTTAATGACCGAGTGTTCCACACGAAGCGCGGTTCCGGTCTCACGTCCTAATGGCGGCGTTCCAGGCACCTGTTAAGAGGTGCCTCACCTGTCATGTTCTTTGATTTAAGATCAGACCGCAAAATCCGATCCCATGTCTTTCTTGGTCCGCCCCTTGGTGCAGCTCCCTCCACATTCATGGACTTGTATCTTTTCACCCAGTTTTTTTTTATCCATTCTCTCCAAATGTCCAAACTATCCAGCCTACTAGTACGCATCACATCACTGATGCTCTTGATACCTAACCTTCTCCTTAGCTCTTCAATTGATATCCTATCTTGCAGTTTGGCACCACACATCCATCTCCCCATTCTCATCTCATTGCGTTCCATCCTGTTGATATCGTCTGCTTTGACAGGCCACGTTTCTGAAGCAAATGTCATTGCGCTTCTAACGCATGAAGCGTACACCTTTCTCTTCAAGGGGAGAGGGAGTCTTCTCATGGCGAGTAGTGGCAAAAGTTCTCTAAACTTTCCCCAGCCGCATCTTATTCTGGCGATAGTGGCGGCCTCGGCCCCACCACCGGCAGAGATGGTATCACCCAGGTAGCAAAACTTGTCCACCATCTCCAGTGCCTCATTGCCAAAGTTAACTCTCTCGAGCAGGTCATTGAATACATGCTCCCCGTTGCATACTATGCATACAAATATCTCAATTTCGGACTTCTTCCTAGGTAGAGCTCTTTTTATTCTAGTGTACCCGGTAGCGCTTCTTCCTGTGATGTACCTAGCTGCGGCAGACGCTACACTGTATTGAGTTCACGCCCACCCCTATTCTGCATACAGCGCATGGGTATGCCCCACTTTTTTCTACCTTTCCTAGCCCTAATCTACTGTGTAAAACTTTTTTTTTATTTATATTAACTCTTAACCCTTTATATGCCATGCTCTCTCTCCATCTTCTGAACTTGGCCTCAGCATCCCGCGCACTATCTGCGATAAGTACTAGGTCATCTGCGTATAGTAGTTCCCAGGGGAGCCAAACTCTGAAATCACCAGATAGTGCCTCCAGAACCATAACAAAGAGGAGAGGGCTTAAGGGGACACCACGCCTATAAGAGGGTGAATTTTGGACAAAACAGATTTTCCTATTGTTACCCCATAAAATAGTTCTATATGTTTCCCGCTTTCAGTAAAAGTTTGAGAGTGATATAACTCGGGAGTGTTTAAGATCACTAAAGCTGTATTCTTTGGAGCATAGAAGGGAACGTTACTTAATAATATATGCATAGATAATCGCAGAGGGTTTAGTACCAAATCTGCACACCTCGATAGTCATGAAGTAAAGGGATAGGAGAGGCTGGGAATGTGATATCCCCAGGATGAAAAATCAGGGTGCTATGGGCTCACTACGAGAGGGTTCGTTATAACATAGAGGACCATGTCTCTTCAACAAACTCCTGTGATGAGTAAGAAACATGAGGGGCATTTTGTTAGACAGCTTCAAGAGAGCCGTCGATGTCGAACTGCAAAAAGTGTCAGACGAGTCTATCTTCGCAGGGAAGCGCTCAGCCCCTTCCAACAGTCTGCTGCACCAATTTTCATACCACAACTAAGGGCAGTGCGCTCCTCAGTGCCACTAGCAGTGTGTCAAACCCTATTTAGGTGAACTTAGGTGAATGAGAGTGAGGTGGAAGGGCATTGAGAAAGAAACAGACCGAGTGTGAGGTGGAGTTGAGACTTGGGCGTCGGCAAGGGGGGGCAGTTGCCCCCCCCCCCCCCCTGGATATTCAATGTACTGTACTTGGAATTTCACATTTTATCTAATTTCTTTATTATCTGCTATAGGGCAAGATATAGTTCAAGTATTACTTAGTATTACAAGTAAACTTAATAGTCCACTGTCCTATTACCTAATTTGTAATTTCGTTCTTGTTATTATGAATTTATGCCCATATCAATAACAAATGTGAAAATGTTTTGTTCATCGAGGCAAGGAATAATTTATACAATACTTAAAATATATATTTGCAGATAGCCTAATACTGTACAGTGATTTATCATCCAAAACTAATTTACACATGCACATGTACAGACATATGTAATCCTAAGTCCACAATCTAAATATTTTAGAACTTCCCCGAATGATATTATCGTTGCATTAGATTTGATTAAATTAATGGGGAAACGAATGTTTATGATGGGTAGCCTACACGACCACCACCGGAAATGTCACAGACATACATGGGAAAAATTGTATAGCAAGGGATCTAAAAACAAATATTGGCTTTGCCCCCCCCCCCCCCGAAAAAAATCCTGCGGACGCCCTTGAGTTGAGAGGTACAGTACATTATACAGTATGAGTGAAAGTGGTGTTGGGTCGGAGGAGGGATACCGACTGACAGAGGACATAGGTGCATGGAAGAAATTAATTCGTGGCCACCCCTTTAGGGATTAGGGCGTCTGGCAATGCATAGATAAATAGATATATTTTAGATGAAAATGTCCAATAAAATGTCCAAATTCAGCCCTTT
Organism: Paralithodes platypus; assembly: GCA_032716605.1. Taxonomy (NCBI): domain Eukaryota; kingdom Metazoa; phylum Arthropoda; class Malacostraca; order Decapoda; family Lithodidae; genus Paralithodes; species Paralithodes platypus. The sequence continues at coordinate 84,382,212 of CM064513.1, read as the reverse complement.
CCACAGTACAGTACTGTACTAACAAATGTAATTTATTGCAGGTCAAGCGTGGTGACAGAGAAGTGGAGCATCTCTTTCGCTCACTGGAGCTAATTACTGAAATTAAGGAAGGCCAGGTGAGTTAACTCTCAATGCATGTTATCTTAAAGTTTATGTAAATTATGGGTTTGACCAACCTGTAGGGCTATAGAGGGAAAACACACTACAGTAAAATTCCGCTAATCCGGAGGCTGAAACCTCGGAATGCCCGATACCTCGGAAGGTTTTTCCCCAAAAATATATTATTTTTCACCAAAAATATAAATAAATACACCACCGGAACTTCACCGCACTGCCTCTACACCACCGGAACTTCACCGCACTGCACAGGTAGGCAACGAAATATGCCTTTTTTTTTTTAATTATTCTAATTAATTATTAATTTGTATGTGTTTTAGGGCAATTTTTATGTATAAATCTGATACCTCGGAAAATCTGCTAATCCGGAAGTCCCGCGGTCCCCTGCCTTCCGGATTAGCGGAATTTTACTGTATTTGTTATAGAGACCGTGGAGTGTCTTACCGTAAGTGTGCTTAACCCTCCAGCCCCGGCTACGCATTACATAAATATTCCCCGAAACCCGGGTGTTTTGGCCGAAAAACGTCTAGGCTAGGCTACCGTATCTTTGTTATTCTGACTGCTTCCGCATTCCCGCGCATCCCCAAGCGTAGCTGTGTTATTTACCTGTAGAATGGCATTAAGTAGAGCTCTCTAAGTCAACTGGTTCAGTTGTGATGATGATTTCATTGGAGATAACTTTATGGCAACAACACCAACTTTACACTACTTTTCGATACTTAACAACAACATACAGGCACACACGAACAAGCGACGCTGTCCTTCTTGTGGCCGGAGATGCGGGGCGTCGGTCCAGCCGGCTGTTGTTTACATGTGTCGGACCGACGCCTCGCACACCAAGCTCACAGGCTTTCAACCACTGGGCGTTAAAGAGCCCTTCCGGGCAGCTCTGGTATGCTTTTTTATGGGCGTTCAAGAGCCCTTCCGGGAACAGAGGGTTAAAGGAGCAGCTGAAGGAATACGAAGGACAATTCAAGGAAGTGAAGGAGTCAACTGCATGGACGGTGGTAGGTGAACAGAAAGTTAGGATTTGGAGGAAATTGTGAAAGAACAAAAGGAGGAAATGAATAAGAAAAACAAAATTGAGAGTTCAGTCGTAAGTGTCATGAAGAACAAGGAGAGTGTCGTGAGGGAGGCCATGGACAGGGATAGAGGTGTAATCATGCATGGAGATATAGAGGCTCATATGAATGATAATGGAGTGAGAAAAGTGAGAGATATGGAGAAAGTGAAGGAGGTCATGAAAGCTGTTGATGTAGATGGATGTGGATGGGATGGGCCGGTGGAGGAAGTCAGTAGGATAGGTAGATGTAGAAGGGGGGAGATGAGACCTATAAGGGTACAGTTTAAAACCAGGGCAGTGGCAGAGACAGTGACAAATTTTAGTTGTAGACTAAACACAAATGAAGAACTGAAACATATAAGATTAAAGAATGATTTGAGCATAGAACAAAGAAAAAAAATAAAGGAACTACAGGAAAAGGCTGATGAGGAAAATGGAAAGTTGGGTGAGGAGGATAAGAAGAAGTTTTTCTGGAGAGTGAGGGACGGGAAATTGAAGAAGTGGTTTATACGAATAGAAGGGAGAAGGAGATCTGGGAGGGAAGAGAATGTGATAGAAGTTGTGACAGAGGTGGAGAGCAGGGTGGAAGTGTCTCGGGGAGAGACAGGAGAAGAAGAAGCTGCAGACCCAGTACCGGTAGTGTGAGGGGGAGTAGGGCACGGACAGGAGGAGCGGGATGATGTAGCTGCTGAAGGAATGGTAGAAAGATTAAGGATTATGTTTAGTAATGTTGATGTGTTTACACAGGACAAGAAAAGAGAACTGATATGTAGGTTGCAGGATGAAGAGGAAAAACCTGATATCATAGCCTTACAGGAAGTAAGACCAAAAAATGCTAGAATTGAAAGGGAACTGGTGGAGTATAGTTTGGAGGGTTTGGAGTTGTATGAGAGGAATGCTATTAGAGCAGAGGTCTGTTTATTTATGTAAGAAAAGAGCTCAAGGTAAATGAGGTGGATATGAGACAGCAGTATTGTGAGTATTTGTGTATTGAAGTAAAATGTGCAAGAGGGTCAATTCTAATTGCCTCTATATATAGAAGCCCAAATAATAGTAGGGAAGAGGATGATAACCTACTGAAAGCAATGGAGGAAATAGATAATAGAGAGAACATATATAAGTTTTTGGTTGGAGATTTCAATTTACCAAGGATCAACTGGGCAAATTGTACTACAGCGGGACAGTGTAGCCTGGAAAACAAGTTTATAGAGAAAGTGAGAGATTGTTTTTTAACGCAACATATTACAGAGATGACAAGATATAGAGATGGGATGCAGGGGAGTGTACTGGATTTGATTTTTAGGAGGATATAGTGGAACATGTCAATGTGGATAGCCCTATAGGTCGTAGTGACCATGCCTGTATAAGTTTTAGTTGCAATATTAAAACAGAGAGGGATAATAGAAGCAATAAAAAAATATACATGTATGATAGAGCAGATTATGAGCTGCTGAGAAGGTGTTTGGACATTGACTGGGGGGATTACTTGAACGGTGAAGATGCTGAAGGAATGTGGAAGAAGATTAGAGTCGAACTGGAGAATGCTATATCCAAATGTGTACCAGTAAGGGAATATAAGGATAAAACAAAATTGAGGAAAAGAACGAACCCAGAATTACCAATGAAAAGCTTTGGACATTGATAAGAAGAAAGAAACGATTGTGGGATAGACTAAAAGTGTTAAAAAAGAACAGGGGGTCTAGTATAGAAGCTAAAGAAGTGGATTTGGAACGTAGACAAATAAACAATAAAATAAGGTGGGAGACAAGTGAAGGAGAGGGAGAGAGAGATTGCAAGAAACATGAAGGATAATCCAAAAATATTCTGGAAGTACATTCAGGAAAAGTTAACAAGAAGAGTAGGGATCCCAGAACTGATAGGAGACTTGGATGATAGGTGTCGGGAATAGGGTAATGATCCCGACAGTTTTAGGTCCAATAGGACATTTGAATTTGGCGGTATCGTATCGCTTGTACGATTTCGGCTGGTTCTTTGTGTATTGTAGTTTATTCTTAAGTATAGGTTAAATATTAACTGTAATATATAAATATCTACATCAGCTCTTGATGTATCATGAAACCAAGTTATGGGTTATAATTATTATGAGCCGGCAGCCATATGTAATTTCGCGAAGCGATCGGACGCCGGCCCTTTAGTCTCTCAATCAACACCATACAGCCAACATCTCCCCCCCCCCCCCCCCCCCCCCCCCCCCCCCCCCCCCCGGCTCTGACTCAACCCACAGTTCACCATGTGCTACAAATACTAATCTATAACAACAGTCCTACATCACCAGTCCTCTAAGCTAAGTTCATTGTATCGATATTGTATTATGTGAACATTCCTACATGTCATGCAATTGAATTAGCCGTGTGTGGGGGACTGGATTACACCCATCGACTACGTCGTTGGTAAATATATTATAACTATTTGTGGGGATATATCATGTACCAGTGATATGCAATTTAACCTCTTTATCTAAATTCCCGACAATAGGAATAGAGCAGAAACTGATAGGAGAAAGCAGAGGTGCTGGGAAATACTTTGGGGAGGTACTAACAGTAGAGTCGGATGATGCAGTGCCTACTATTCCCATCAAACAGGCACCGGCACTAGAACTAATAGAGTTTTCCCATAAGAAGGGCTATAGAAAAAATTAACAGAAGTAAGTCCCCGGGACCGGATGGGATACATCCAAGAATCATAAAGGCAGGAGGTGAGATGTTAGTAGAGCCATTAAAAATGTTATTTGAGGTATCTTTTAATACAGGACAAATCCCGATGGACTGGAGAGAGGCGAACATAACAGCTATATTTAAGAAGGGTAAGAGAAATGACCCAGGAAATTATAGACCAGTCAGTTTGACAAGTATCAATTATGTACGATTATGTACGACAGGTTGGGTAAGAGGTATCCTCACCAGGTTTCGAACCCACTCACTCCAGGTATATTTGGGAGAGTCAGGTACCGTAACCACTCGGCCATGAGCGGATATAAGGAAAGCAACCTTAGTTCTTATTTAAGGAACCAGGTTTCTCCTCCTCGAGACTAAAAACCTGGTTCCTCAAATACGAACTAAGGTTGCTTTCCTTATATCCGCTCATGACCGAGTGGTTACGGTGCCTGACTCTCCCAAATATACCTGGAGTGAGTGGGTTCGAATCCTGGTGAGGATACCTCTTACCCAGTTTGACAAGTGTTGTGTGTAAAATAATGGAAACGGTAATTAGAGAAGGAATAATGGGGCATATGAAATCAAACCAACTTTTCAGTGGGAGACAGTTCGGATTCTTGCCGGGGAGGTCGACGGTACTACAGCTAATTAAGGTGGTAGATGATTGGATGCAAATTCTGGAGGATGGTGATGTTATAGACATGTCACATGTGTGGGGAGGTTCCTCTCACACCGCTCTCCTAGACAAAGTTGAAAGGAAGGCCTTTCGTATCATTAACTCCCGTCCACTCACCAACTCTCTGCAATCTCTCTCTCTCCGCCGCAATGTTGCATCTCTCGCTATTCTATCGCTACTATAATAATCAGTGTTCCTCAGAGCTATCCCAGTGCATACCACCTCCTTTACGTAGGGCACGTGGTACCCGTCTTGCAACTCAATCCCACCCCTACTCTGTGCAACTCTCCAACCCAAGAGTGAAACGTTACTCTCAAACTTTCTTCTACTCAACATCTGAGCTCTGGAACTCTCTCCCAGAATCAGTCTTTCCCTCTTCCTATGACTTAAATTGCTTCAAACTCCGTGTGTCCAGGCATTTTGGCTCGAACGTCCCTTGATTTTGGCCCTGTCACTCTTTCAACTATGGGGGAGGCACTCGCTATAGGCAGTTATGCCTTTTGCCTCCCTCAATCACATAGAAAAAAAAAAGAAAAAAAAAAAGACGTGGTATATTGCGATTTTATGAAGGCCTTCGATAAGGTCCCACATAAAAGGTTAATAGAGAAAGTTAGAAGCTATAATATAGGGGAGAAATGTGTGAAATGGATAGAAGCCTTCCTGAAAGATCGGAGACAGAGGGTACTGGTGAATGGAATAGGCTCGGGGTGGAGGGAAATTACAAGTGGGGTACCTCAGGGATCTGTGTTGGGACCACTACTGTTCGTTATATTTATCAACGACTTACCTAAAGTTATAACTAATGGAAGTGAGATATACCTGTATGCGGATGACATTAAGCTGTATAGAAGAGTGAGGAGTAAGGAAGATGTGGGTTTGCTTCAAGGAGATGTGGAGGGCATGAAGGGATTGTCTGAGCATTGGTTAATGCCTTTTCATCCAAAAAAATGCAAGTACATGCGGATTGGGACAAGCAAGATAGACAAGGTAGGATACAGTATGTATGAAGCGATGGAGGAAGTGAATGCAGAAAAGGATATAGGAGTAGTGATAGACAATAAGTTAAATTTCTCAGAACATTTAGCGGAAAAGATAAACAAAGCCAATATAATTGTAGGGCTGATAAGGAGGACATTTGTGTCACTTGACGAAGAAATCTTCAGGAATCTCTATACAGCGCTGGTTAGGCCGCACCTGGAATATGCGAACCAGGTGTGGGCTCCATATATGGTAAAGGATATAGAAGCAGTGGAGAAAGTGCAGAGGAGAGCTAGCAAGCTAGTACCAACGTTGAAGAACGTGGGCTATGAGCAGAGGTTGAGGACACTGGGGCTTATGACACTGGCATATAGGAGAAAGAGAGGGGGTATGATAGAGACTTTTAAGATAGTTTCAGGAAAGTATGATGAGGATGCGTGTGAAGGTATCTTCTTGATGCGGGAGGGAACAAGAACGAGAGGACACTCTAAGAAAATTTACAAAGAAAGAAATAGGCTTGAAAAGGCAAAGAACTCATTTTGTGATAGAGTGGTAAATGAATGGACCGCACTGCCCCAGTATGTAGTCGATTCCGAATCAATAAGGAAGTTTGAAAGTAATCTTGATAAAGCATGGGGAAGACAAGATTTGAACTTTGATTATAAAGCAAAAATACAGAATAGTAAAAATTTTGCGTCTGCTACCGCCGCCGCCAACACCGTGAACGACCGCAGCAGTGCAAGTACTGGCACTGAGCTGGATACACAGGCCTAGTTTGCCTTTTTCCAGAGGATCTACTGTAAGAAACTGTAAGAAACTGTAAGTATGGGAAGCGTGAGAATGACCAAGAGAGTGTACGAGAGTGAGGTGGAAGGACAGAGAGGGAGATGTGGAAGGATGGAGTTGAGAATTTAAATATATGCATTAAAGCGGTGCTGGATGGGAGGAGGGGCGTCGACTGACTTGGGACAGAGGTGCATGGGGGCATTTCGTTCGTGGCCACCCCTTTGGGGATCACGGCGTCCGGCAATAGATAGATAGATAGAATATCTAAACTTGATTTATTCATTTTGAGTGAGATATATAATCATGTTCTACACTTACCCACGCTATTCAACATCTGGCAGACATTAACTCTCAACGAGCGGGCAGTGTTGTTTACATCACCGTAGCTCCTGGCGGGGATATATACAGATAATGAGCTTCATTCTATGCTCTTTGTCATGCATAAGCAAGAGCCAGAGCATAATACAATTATATATCCGTGAAAGGGCGATAATAGAGCTTTCCAATGACACCTGAATCATTCTTGTACGACCCTCTCTTGCAACGATCGTGCAACCGGAGCCGAAAATACCCTAAAATGAGGTATTTTTCCCGATTTTATCCTTGTTGAGAGCAGTAGGGAGGTGGTGATGAGATACAGTATGTCTCAGTGACGGCCACAAAGCGGTGGCGAGCGGTCCTATCGTCCCCCCAACGCTCGGTTTTTCTCTCATAGTTCATAATGGCCTCAAAATGGCACCCGTCATATGACGGGCGCCGCAGGGGTGGCCAATATTCTCTCTCCCGTCATATGACGGGCACCGTGAATTGAGGGTTAAAACAGCACAGAGCAAGCCAAAGGTAATGACAGCTGAGACATCACCTTTGACCGACTGACTGTACAGTTACAAAGTTATTAGATCCAACCTGGAATTCTTGCTCTTTTTAGGCATATCACATATCACCGTTTAAACATCGATAGAGGCACATCGCAGTTTATGGATTAAGACTACCCCATAGCTACTGGAAAATATCAGTACAATTTGCTATAAGAGAATTAGGAATAGGTACAAGTGGCCCTTGAATAATGCGGTTAATTGTTGCCTTAAGGGGATGTCCTCTAATATTCAAGCTAATCATGGTTACCCATGAACAATCTGTTATACTGTACAGTCCATCCTCCTATAACACGAATTCCTACAACGCGATCCTCTTACAACACGAGGGGGGGTCCCGATAAATAGTTGTTGTTGTTGTTCCCCAAGCTGCCTGGCCGAACAGCCCCAAGGCCCCGAGCAAGGCCAAGGCCATAACTGAGCGCCCCCACAGAACCCTCCCTGCAGACCACAATAAAGCCTGGGTGACCGAAGCCACTCCATGGCGGGGAGCTGAGAAGGGTGCGGAAACGCCCGGGAAACGAAAGCCCCACCCAGGACCGTGTGCCCTTCAGCAATTATGAAGAGAAAGTTGAGGGGCAAAGGAAAAATGTGACACTTTGGCTTCCAATCTTGGTAGATTTGGAGGTCAATCCACGGAAGAGACGCCGTCACTTGAGATTTAGAAAATATGTAAGTAGAAGGAACAGTCAGAGTAAGCTATGGGTATGGCAGAGATCGCTCAGTTCTCACTCTGATAGGCCAGCCCATCACCAACTGATAAATAGTACATTTATTCAGTTAATTGTAGCCATGATATTGTAGATTGATTTTTTTTTTAACTAATTTCTCTATTATATATTCATACATTTTGATATATTCTAGGAACTAATATATTCTAGGTCTTTCCTAGGACCGATCGATCACTTTTATTTACCGCCGTATTGCCGCTGTATGTATACGCGATCGCATAGCGCGAATTTCATATAGTGCGAGGGTCGGATTGGCCCATTTTTCTTCATTAGTTGTAAGGTAAGTGATGTTTTTTTATATTTATTAATGGTTTGATGGCATCTGGTAGGTAATATAGGTGTTTGTTTAGCAAGAAATCCAGAAAAAAAAGGGGCAAAATTGTGGGGCTCAGACCCATATAGAATTATCTCCATATAAAGTGTTATTCCTACAGCGCGAATTCCTACAGTGCGAGGGGCTCTGCCGCCCATATAGTCGTGTTATAGGAGGATAGACTGTATATGGAAAAATCACCATTCAACATATCTCTTCAGAGCCCCGAAGTATTTCAGCTGAAATCCACTTATAAATATATGAAAATCAAGTTTATCTCAAACTTTTGCGGGTAACACGTCGCCACTCGATATATGGAAAAAAAATACACTTAGAATTTTATTTTTTGTTAAATTTACACTATTATACTGTACAGTCCTTTTTTTTATTACACTATCTAGTAACCCCACGGAGACAAAGAGAGCCTTGTGTAACACCAAGCGCCAGTCGAGTGTGAGATAATGATAAGAGCGGTCATGCGTCACTCTTCCCTCCTAATCAGCCAACTTTGGGAGCTGTTTATGGAAATGTAAGTTATTGACCTTTGAGATCGATTGGGTCCGAAATTATTGGTCATACGAGAATCATTTATATACCAATCGAAAGCGCTTGAAAATGTCTATATACTCCATTCACATGTTTTTCTACTAAAAAAAAAAAGTCACTTAATTTCCTAATCGCCTAATTCCATATTAGATAAGATAAAAAAAAATACTAGGTTAAATTCAAGAAACATCATTTGTTGATTGAACACTAAACAAATATGATAGATGGGATTTTGTAGAATCAGATCAATTTTTTAGTACTGTAGTTGTACTCGACGTTGGTTGAGAGACTCAGACCAACAGTGAGAGCAGTGGAAATGAATTACTTAAGGAGTGCGTGCGGAGTTACATGGAGGGATAGACAGACTAATGAGGAAGTAAGAAGGAGGTGTGGTGTGGAGGTAGATGTGCTGGAAAGTGTGAAAAGGAACAACTTGAGATGGTTTGGCCATATGGAACGTATGGAAAGCGAGAGAATGACTAAGAGAGTGTACGAGAGCGAGGTGGAGGGACAGAGAGGGAGAGGTAGACCGAATGAGAGGTGGAAGGATGGAGTGAGGAAGTACATGAACGAAGGCGGTGCTGGTTGGGGGGAGGGGCATCGACTGACTGGGGACAGAGGTGCATGGGGGCGGTTCGTTCGTGGCCACCCCTTCGGGGATCGCGGCGTCAGGCAATAGATAGATAGATAGATAGATAGATAGACTGATAGACTAATTTGACCCTAATTTGTACCTAACTCGAACACTATTTGACAAATTTTCAAATGTGAAGTACTATACCAATCTAAAGCTCTCATAGTCCCCTATATGTGTGCCAAATCTCATTGAAGTAAAATAAAATCCACTGACACATTTAAGAGAAAAACCTGGTCGCCGCCCTTAACCCTCCAGCCCCGGCTATGTATTATATATATATTCCCCGAAAACCGGGAGTTTTGGCCGAAAAACGTCTAGCCTAGGCTACCGTATCTTTGTTATTCTGACTGCTTCCGCATTCCCGCGCATCCCCAAGCGTAGATGTGTTTCTTACCTGTAGAATGGCGTTAAGTAGAGCTCTCTAAGTCAACTGGTTCAGTTGTGATGATGATTTCATTGGAGATAACTTTATGGCAAAAACAGCCACTTTACACTACTTTTCGATACTTTAACAACAACATACAGGCACACACGAACAAGCGACGCTCTCCTTCTTGTGGCCGGAGATGCGGGGCGTCGGTCCAGCCGGCTGTTGTTTACATGCGTCGGACCGACGCCTCGCACACCAAGCTCACAGGCTTTCAACCACTGGGCGTTAAAGAGCCCTTCCGGGCAGCTCTGGTATGCTATTTTATGGGCATTCAAGAGCCCTTCCGGGAACCAAGGGTTAAGCATACTCACTATACAAATCTATCTTGTGTATAGGGATAAATAGAAAGTTCTAATTGGTGCCAGACCCAAATTTAAGTAGCTAATTTTTTTACCTTGATCCATAATTTTGCCCCATAACACCCATCCAAATTGTTGGAAACATAGTATGGGTTTGACAACCTAAACGTCCTAAAGGGAAGAGAGGAAAACCTAATATTTAGTAGGGGCTCCGGAGACAAATGACGTAGTGCCATATATTATACAGTACTGTATATGGCACTATTTAGCCCATAGGCTACACTGAAAACCTTCCACTAATATAGAACCATCTTTATAGGCGACACTGTGAAAATACCTATGGGATGTCATTTGTCACAGATGTCATTATGAAAGTACATATAGTCAAAATTAGTTAAATAATATGGAGAATAATAAAAACAAGTAAAAAAAAATCCTTTTAGATATGTTAAATTTAATAGGCAAATTTAGGCCACTGCAAGAGAGGTTCTTAGAAAAAATCAGAGAGTTATACCTAGTTTTTGTAGATCTGGAGAAGGCCTTTGACTGAGTGCCCAGGGAAGTAATGCAGTATGCTATGAGAAAGCTTGGAGTGGAGGAGTGGCTGGTGTGTGTGAGAATGTATGAGGGGTCACGGGTTGCAGTTAGAGCGAAGAGTTCCCAGTGAAAGTTGGAGTTCACTAAGGTTCAGTGCTGAGCCCATTACTGTTTATTTTGGTCCTGGAGGCTTTGTCAAGGGACTTTAGGACAGGACTTCTATGGGAGCTGTTATATGCAAATGATCTGGTTCTTATCGCAGATAGTGCGCAGGAAGCAGAGGCAAAGTTTAAAAGATGGAGGGAGGGCATGGCAAACAAGGGTTCAAGAGTTAACATAGATAAAACTATAGGTTTGACTCCTGTAAGGAGATAAAGAAAACCTAATATTTAGTATTGACGAACATGCCTATTACATAAGGCATCCTCTTCAAACACTAATCCGCCGTAGTTTGAATCTACCGCGCAGAGCATTTAAAATCTGAGGAGCCTTCATCATGAGCGCACGCGACCTCACTCATGGCTTCAGTCATTATGAATTGGGTTCTCACTACGAAAAAACTTCGTAAAAAAATAAAAACAAAAAGAAAATAAGAATAACTATCCAATAAGCTTTCCATCATATCGTGGATGTACTTGTGTGGATCTTTAACCAGACGCTGATTCAGGCGTCATTCTTCCTTCACTGACATATCAAGTAAACCAAAATCCTTAATACATCAACGAATGGGAAGGGGATGGTCGGGAGGGCCCCAGTCGTCAATGATTACGGGGCCACTACTAAATATTAGGTTTTCTTTATCTCCTTACAGGAGTCAAACCTATAATTTATTAGTGGCCCCTCCATCATTGACGAACATGCCTGATTTCTAAGACTGGAGGGGGACATTCGTAATCATATCATAACTCTAGAAAAGCAGATAATCAAACAACCACATAGTATTCTTACTTTGAAAATATATTTAAATACGGCACAGCCAATATATATACAAGAAAGGGGTTCAGGCAGGTGCGTGCTTCAAAGAAGCCTGCTTGACAAAAAAGGGTAACTCTGAAGATTCTGTGAACAGATCTGTAGTTACAAAGGCACCCCACTCAACGAGTGGTGACAAAAATAACAAGTTATAAGTTTACATGTGCACATAATAAACCCCAAAATAATCGTGGAGATAATTTGCAAAAGATCTCCACTGTTTAATACTAAATTGCTTTCACAGCTAAAACTACTATAACAACCCCGTTGTTTTGTACTAACATTGTACTAGCACAATTTCTCGCAGAGAAATGTTCATATCACATTAACCATAAATTGTATCACAGCTCTTACACTCCGGCGGGGTCTAGGGTGTCCTATGTTACACTGACTGCACCCCCCCCCCCCCCCTTTTCCTTGAAAGTAAACAAAAGTGACTGAAGGGCCACCTAGACCCTCTGCCTTAAAGCTATACATGGTAAGGAAGGTTTGTCTAGAGCAACTGACAAGTATCTAGTCAAAAACATATGATTAGACGCCCACAACTGTGTGGACGAAATATCTTCTACTGAAAAATTCTTCAGGAAACGTAAAGAGGCTGCCCATTTGCGTAAATCGTGGGCCCTACCCACAACGCCAGGATTACTCTCTTTAATGACTTCGACCAGAAGAGAAGCTAATCTCCGTTTCAGTAAGCGTTTACCCGTACTCGCTACCCATAAAGCACCTTGGGGGTTTAGAGGAGCCACTCTCAAATATTTGGTTAGAGCTTGCACTGGACATAGATTATGATGCACCTTTCCCCTTTTTAACGCCGGCACCGTGAACTCAGAAAACACGTGTGCACTTTGCTCATTCTTGGCTACAAATCCCGGGGAAGGTGCAATGTGAATACATTCATTAAGTCTTCCAAACCTAAGGCAATTAGGTGTGTTGCTCATCGCCGCCAGCTCAGACACTCTGTTCCCGGTGGCCAAAGCCAAAAGGAATACAGTCTTTTTTAAGAGTAATGCAAAATCTGCAGTATTTTGGTACAGACGAGAGTGAAGTAAAGACAATGCCTTGTCCAGAGACCAAGTAGGCATGAGCTGACGGGGAGGTGGGCGGAGTTTAAAACATACCCTCATAAAACCTGTTTCCTCCGCCACCGGTATGGAGAGACCTGTAAGGTCTAAAAAGGGCACTCTAATTGCAGTTAAATGACTTTTTAACGTTACCACAGATAAATGTTTCTGCTCAAACAGATAATTTAAATAATTGAAAACTAATGCTACTGAGGGCACAGTCTGTTCTGTTCTAATGATCCAAGAAGTAAAGGCTTGCCAATGTGATTGATACTGTCGTTTCGTAGACTGAGTATATTGATTTAATAATTTATTGGTCACATCTCTACCGTATGGTGCTAGCCACTTGGCCTCCTGAATGTCCATAATGCAAAAGTCAGCGAGGTCGCTAGGTTGCCAATCGTGTCTAAGTGGAAATACCCAACCGGGAGCGACACCGGGTGCGGGCACCACGTCTTTAATTGCTGGTACCACAACTGCGCCGGCCACAGGGGCGCGACTAGCGAGACTAAGCCTCGATAATCTCGTAGTTTGTTCACTACGTGGCACATTAGTGACGCGTCTGGCGGCGGAAACAAATAGATGGAGCTCCATCTGTTCCAGTCTGTCACTAGGGCGTCTGGCCCCCCTGCCGGCGTTTTCGTCTGGCGGGTGAGGTATAGAGGGAGTTTGTGAGTCTCCTCGGACGCAAACAGATCCACTTGTGGATGGGAGAGCTCTGCAATCATTTGGTTGAAAATGGGTTGCTTGAGCTCCCATTCTACTGTCGTGCTCTGTCTCCGGGACAGAGCGTCTGCCCAGACGTTTGCTACGCCTGGGAGATAAGATGCGTGAAGATAAATGTCTAGTCTGTTGGCTAGAGTAAAAATCTCTTCCGACACGTTTAGCAACTTCCTTCACCTCGTTGACCCCTGTTTCTGAATACAGTGAACTGCGTTCAGATTGTCCATTCTGAAGGCCACCGACTTGCCCCGTAAAGCAGGGCCGTGAGCCTGAAGGAAATACAAGGGGACTAGTAATTCTTTGACATTGATGTGGGAGATTTCTAAGTGGGACCAAAGCCCCTGACCCTGGTGCCCCTGATTTGACTGAAATCCCCAACCTATTGTGCCTGACGCATCCGTGTCTACCCATACCGTTGGCGGAGGAGAGGTCCATGACATTATTGAGTGCAACGTTTCCCTCTTCGCCCAGACCGCTAGTAAGGTGTGGATTAATTTCGGGATGGGCCATAACTTTCCCGCTGGTAAGAGTGGGAAATATTTGTTGCCTTCCAATATTAATCGTTTTACTTTCAACCGGCCCAACATAACAGTTAGTTGAATCCAGTTGAGAGAGCCGACCAGAGACTGCCAGACCCTCCGCGTCGTAGTCAGACTGTGAAGAAACATGAACAGTTTCCTGCGAAACCTGTTGCGATTGTCCACACTCTGACTCAGAGTGAGAGCAGCCGTATCCCAGACCAGCCCTATCCACTGAATTACTCGTGAGGGAACAAGGTTTGACTTTACCAGATTTACCTTGAACCCTAGAGTTTTGACATGATTTAAAATTATGTTGACATGTTTGATGCATAATTGCTCTGTCTCTGCCACCACCAGCCAGTCGTCTAGGTACCACAACACTCTGATTCCTTGCTTTAACAACGGCATCAGGGCTTGCCGGACTAATTTCGTGAATAATCGAGGTGCCAGGTTCAAACTGAATGGCATCCTTTGAAAAACAAAATGTTGGTGCCTGATCCGTAAGGCCAGAAACCTTTGAAATCCTTTGTTGACCGATACGTGCCAATAGGCGTCTGTCAGGTCTAGGGAACACATCCAACCTCCCGGCGGAAGTGTTAGCCTGATTTGGTGTACTGTTAACATTCGGAATGACTCGTTGTGAATGTGAAGGTTCAGATAAGACAGGTCTACGACTGGTCTCATCTGAACACTGTCCCTTTTGGGAACCAAAAATAGCTTGGATGTGAATACAGGGTAATTTGGGGGGACCGGGATGATGACATTCTTGGCAATCATTTCCTGGACCAGTGACTCCACCTCTAAAGAAACAAAATTCGCCGTTGTCGGCTGACGTAAGCGAGGTCGCCGGAGCCACTGCCAAGTGATGCCTTTGCGTGCCACCATCCGTGCCCAAGTGTTTAACGGCCATGCTTGGTGACACGTTTGGAACGACCCAGTTAGCAGACAAGGGTTCGCCGGCTGTACTACCCTCGGATCCGCCGGCCTTAAGATTGGCACCGGGAGTGAGAGAGACTTTAGTTTTTTTATGGTGGTGGAGTTAGTGGTGGTGGACGCTTCGCCGGCTGGCTGGCGTTGGCCGAAGACGGGCCCTGACCTGGCTTATTATGGCCGCGTCCTCTCTGACCTGAAAACCTACTCTGTCTATGCCTGTACTGACCTTGAGGGGAGGAGGAGGACTTAGGTGGAAGAAAGGGCTTAGATCCCCCCGGCTGAGCCTTAGCGACTGGCCTGGGTTTGGGGAAGTTAAAGGCAGGTTTCTTAGAAGGGGTGGGACTGTGTTTAAAGGCCTGAGCCATATTAAACACCGTTCGCCACACGTCAGGGGACATTAAAGAGGGAGTGAGCACTGGTGACATGACAACCTGATTCGCAATACGATCAGGCAGTTTTCGGACTAAGGACATTCTGAGGTCTTGTCTCGCTCGTACCGCCTCAAGCAAGGCGGTGCGGATGTCACCCAAAGATTGGATCGACGACTGAAGAAGCAGTCGCCGGGACAATTCAACCGATCGTCTGGCATCCGCGTCTGCGATTGCCTGAGTGGACCGGAGCAAAGACTTTGCTACCTGTTGAGACACTATGTATTGAGAGAACAGGCGAAAAGCTTTCCCCCTTAGCCTAAATTCTCGGTCTAGGTGAGTTGGGGTAGGGGTAGTGAAAGGGTCTTTTAGCTCACAAAGATTAATTTTAGGGGCAGCTAAGAAAGCAAACAAAGCTGAAGGGACTCCGCCGGCAGAACACACTGGCATGGAGAACCAAGAATGAGTATCTTGAGGGATCTGGTGGGAAGTTTTGGAAGTAAATGTGGTCGCAAAGTTTTGAGCCTCTGTCTCCCATTCCACCCAAGGTCCTGGACCCAACTGCCCCACCTTCAAGACTGGATTAGCTGCTGCGTCTGTGACGGTTTGCAAATCAAGTTCTGGAGTGAGAGCTGACAGAGTCTTAATGTCATTAAACCCATCAAGCTTAGACCAGTCTGAAAACAATTTTGAAGCTGAGGCAGGGGGTAAAGCCGGCTTAGAAGCATAAACAAAATAGTCCTGGTGATAATAACTAGGTATAGCCTTTATATTGACATCTAGTACATTTCCCAAAGTATCCAAGGCCCTTAATTTCTTAGATTTATTGCCCTGGATGACCCACTCATGCGGTACTGGGAGTTCCCCTGACAAGGTAGGTTGGGCGATCTCTGGTTTAGTGGGGGTCAAAAGGACCCATGACTCGTCTGGTCCGTAAAGCAAGGGCATAGCTACCTTTCTGAGAGGCGCTTTGTCTAGAGGGGGTGGATTGACATCCGTTATAACCCTTACATTCGAAGTGGTCAATGCCGCCGTAGCAGGCCTAGTAACCACTGATGGTGACAGAGGGGGAGGGTGAGGGATCTGAGTCAAAGCAATAGAAGTCATCAGAGGCCGTACCGTAGAGCTTGTCGTGGGAGCTCCCAAGTCCACTGTGGGAGTTTCCTGTTCTTGGCCAAAAAATTTAGATAAAGCATTACTAAGTAGCCCATCAATTTCCTGTGCAGTGACAAATTGACTTGATGATGTACTCACTGGTGAATCATTAATATCCTGCGCGGCGTCTAAGCCTGAACCTGACTCTTGCCCTTCTATATCCGATATCATTGAAACCTCGTCTTTATCATCCTGTTCCTCCTGAGAAGATCCCGCCGAAGCTGGGGTACCTTGTTGCCAAGATAAGTCAGGAATAGAGGATGGGATCGCCGCTTCCCGGTGGGCGTCAGCCACTGTGTGAATAGTTTGAGCCGGAAGTGGGTGGTCAGACCCTGGCCGAGAATATCGCCAAACACCGAGGCCTTGGCCTACACTCCCTTGGGAGTCTGAAACACTCTCAATCACTGAGCCCCCTGAACTCTCCAATTCCAGGGTTAAAATGTTAATGGGTAAATCATCTTTAGGTACAGGCACTATACTGGACCCTTGAGACCGAACACAAACTCTGTCTGGGGTAGAGGTACGATGAGAAGCACTAGAAACTGGCGAATGTCGGGAGGCCTTTCTATCATGGGAATCCTTTTTTGAAGATTTATGGCTGCGGTGTGACCGTGAACTACTCTTCGATTTGGAGGATTTATCGCCGTGACCACTGGTGGAACTTTCCGTCTTACTCTTCTTACTCGATGGTGAAGAGGCAAGACTAGGTGGCTGGTGTCTGAGAGGTGACCTAGACCGAGATCTCTCCCGAGACGAGGAGGCTGCCGCCGGGGGTGTAGGCTCTCTTTGACGTTTCGTAGTAGCAGCAGAAGACACAGAACCCTGACCAGTCTCCGCCGGCTTACGACTAGTTACTCGAGAGGAACGTTTAGGGGGAGGGTGCTCGAAAAGAAGCCTATCCCAAAGAGGGACGTTGTCACATTGAAGTGACTTATGAGCCACAATCGTAGTATACGCTGACATCTGTTGCCTAACCTCTCGTAAGGCGACCGCTGCGGTCTTATCATTGTCGCGGAGGACCTTGACACTCAATTGGGAGCAAAAGGAACAGTTGCGCATCACCCACAGACCCCTTGAACGATCTAGACATTTAACACACTTGATGCAAAGAGTGTGTGCAAAAATAGGGATACCGGCACAGGTAGGGGTAATGCATAAAGCAAAAACTGGGGCAAAGGTAGCCATGACAGAGACTGGTGGGGAAAACTACTGCAGGGTCTGTATTGGTCCGCCGGAGCCCAGCTCTGGAAAAAGAAAATTTCCAGGAATTAATGCTCATAAGGTTAACCCAACATGTTCGCACACACGTGTTAATAACCCGCCGGGTAACGAGACGTAATGTCACAACGATCACAGCTCGCTACGCGGCGGGATTCTATAAAGATTTCAGAATATCTAAACATGTCTTAAGAAAGTTAAGAATACCTTCTGACATAATATAAAGGACCAGAATGGCGTTTATAGTCTTTCCGGTGGTGACTGTTTCAAGATTCAATTTTGGAAAACAACCCCCCACAAAGATGCCGGCACCTGAATTATTTAGCAGAATAACACAGGGCAGGCTGATACGAGATCTGATTTCTAACGAATTGTCACAAAAGATCGCCGTAAGTTTGAAGGCGGCGATACAATAACGTATCTCTCAATTAACTGGTTAACGAAATTGAATTGTAAATTCCTTATTTCCTCCTCCCAGGAGCACCCGCCGGGTGTGAAAAATTTGTGAAAAAGATGTTAACCCTAATTGAACCTTCGATCGCCGTAAGTGTGAAGGCGGCGATACATATAGTATCACTAAAATGGATCGGTTAACTAAATGAATGACCAAGTCGTTCATCCCACCCTACCAAGGTGCACCCGCCGGGTGAGATGTAAAAACGTTAACCCCATAAGTTCCTGTCCCCACTTCTTTGTAAAAGATCGCCGGGGAGGAAAGCCCTCAAAAACAGCTAGGTTTTTCCTTTGGTTTGTAAAACCGGGTAGAAAAACTTCATAACATATGTCCGCATGAACAATGTTAGATGGGTACAGCCAATCCGCCGGGAATCTTAGGGAGCCTGAAACAGGCACCTACACAGAGACGCAGTCCTGGAGAGCCACATACACCTCATCGCCGGGGCACAAGCCTGTGTTGAAACCACGCGTGGCCCAACACGGCTCTCGGCCGGGATTTTTCATGGTGTAACCGAGAAAAACCCGCCGGAAAGTAACCTACCCCGTTCAGAAACCATCTGAACGCACAGAGGACCCGAGAGAAAGCCAAGCACGACTAGCCTAGGGTCCACACAATAATCCGTGGAATTAGCCAATAATCCGTGGAATTAGCCAATACACAACTAAACCCGGATACACATGACACAGTAGGACATATTTATAAAATAAACAATAACACTTGTACATGTGGCAAAGCTACGAGCGGCTGGCTACGCATAAGAAATGTTGAAATATAAACAAAAACACTGGAAATATAACAACAGGAACCACCGCCAACACACCACTGTAGCAAATACTTCCGACAAAGGGAAGACTGACTCGGGACCCAGAAAAAACTTCACTAAGTGAAGAAAAATACGCTGGGAACATCAGTAAGCAACGCTTACCTCATCAGAAAGATAAAAGGCAGCATAAATAACGCGTAATGAAAGCCGCCTGCATCACAAGCTAACTCAACTGTGAAAAGTTCACATGTCCACAACAGGACCACGAGGGTACATCCGAAATAGATGCCCCAAACACACGACCCAAAATACACTGCACTGCGGGCAACCAGCCCAGGACACTCCTGCTACGCATATCCTAACCTTACTCGATACATCCCGGAGTAAACAAATGAGAAAAAACTCACTAGGGACGCAGCAAATGCGGAACCAGCGGAGCGTGGGGAGACACATCCGGGCAGGCTGAGCGCAGAGCAGAGAAGGAAGAATGACGCCTGAATCAGCGTCTGGTCAAAGATCCACACAAGTACAGTCAGGACCCCCAATTCGCGAGAATAGGGGTGACAGGAGGCATCGCGTATTGTGAATTCGGGTATTGTGGAACTAACTTTAAATGGGAATAATTAGATTGGGTGACATCTCTCAATTATGGCCTATTTTCGAAATTTTTGGCCCTATTTTCGACATTTTTGGCTCTACAGTACAGTCTATATCTTATATATAAGAAGAACAATGAATACAAATATGAAACCTTACCTTAAAATTAGTAGTAGATAGGCTAGGACTAGGACCGTAGGACTTCACGATTTTCTCCAACTTCTCCCTCCCTAACCAAATCGTATGAACAGTTTACTCTGACAAGCCTATTGCACAGTTTCCTTCTCCTCTTTTCTTGCGAAACAACAATTCCACCTTCATTTTGTGTGTTATCTTCTTATATTGGCGTGGCATGGCGAAAAAAGTGGCAGGCACTACAAACGTTTGGTCACTCCGCACGACTATGAGCGCTTGAGCGGGACTGTGGGAGGGAGGGAGGGAGGGTAAGCGGGAGGGAAGGCAGGCGTATGCCCGTCTTCTTCTTTTTTCAGAGCTACTCCTGGGCCTCGCGAAACGTAGACGTGCTAGCGTATCAAGCGGGAATAGCAGATTTGGCCCCTTCTTAGCTCTCGATTCGTGTATTGTGGTACCACCTCGCGTAATTAATGCTTAATTAATTAATGTTATTTTCGAGGGGTAACTCGTGTATTAGGGTTTTCGCGAATTGTGGAATCGTGTATTGGGGGTCCTGACTGTACATCCACGATATGATGGAAAGCTTATTGGATAGTTATTCTTATTTTCTTTTTGTTTTTATTTTTTACGAAGTTTTTTCGTAGTGAGAACCCAATTCATAATGACTGAAGCCATGAGTGAGGTCGCGTGCGCTCATGATGAAGGCTCCTCAGTTTTTAAATGCTCTGCGCGGTAGATTCAAAACTACGGCGGATTAGTGTTTGAAGAGGATGCCTTATGTAATAGGCATGTTCGTCAATGATGGAGGGGCCACTAATAAATAAAGGTCATGATTAGTGGAGTAGGGTGTGGAACTATGGAAAGAAGCGGCGACTATCCATGCGCAGTATGTGGAAAGGGGGTGAGAACTGGGAAGTAACTCAATTCAATGTTGCATCTGTAGTGACTGGGTACACAAGAGATGTAGTGGAGCTAGAGGACCTTTGACAAGAATCATAGACTTTGAATGTGCAGTGTGCAAAGGAGATCTTGTGTTAAATTACCTGCCTGTCAGTGTTGATTTAGACAGTGTAACGCTGGAGTGTTTGGATAAGTTCTGCTACCTGGGCTAAACGGTTTCCACCGGAGATGGCGTGACGCTGAAGCTGGCTCCATTGCTAGAGTTAGAAGTGGCTGGGGAAAGTTTAGAGAGTTGTTGCCACTCCTGACCATGAGATGGCTTCCACCCCACCTTAAAGGGAAGGTGTATACATCGTGTGTTAGGAGCGCGATGACCTATGCCTCGGAGAGGTGGCCGGTTAAAGCAGAGGATATCAATAGAATGGAACGGAATGAGAGGAGAATGGTGAGATGGATATGTGGGGTTAATCTCAGGGACGGGGTATCGAGCGAGGAATTACGAAGGCGTCTGGGTATTAGGAGTATCAGTGAAGTGGTGTGCATGAGTCGACTTGGTTGGTTTGGAGAGAATGGATGATCAGAACTGGGTGAGGAAATTCTGGATTGTGAACGTGGGGGGAGCTGCGCGTAGGGGTGGACCTAGAATGACATGAGCTCGGGTACTCCAGTCCGATCTCAAAATAAAGAACTTGACAACAGATGCAGCCCTTGACAGGGCCGCCTGGAAAGCCGCCATTTAAAACGTGAGATTGTAACCATATTCTCTGTGGACAAAAAGTTTTTAAAATTTGTATGTATGTACACTTGACCCTCCATTTAGCAGACTTCAAATTGCCGGATTTCGGATTTCCCGGACATCTACCAGTACTGTAGTTATTTTCACCCTAGGAAATAGGTTCTAGTGATATATTTGCCGTATAAGACCAGGCCTAATTTTAACCCTTCCTCCCCGGGCTGCCTTACTTAAAGATGGAGGCTGTATCCGGGCGATTTGGCTGAAAACACAACATACGTTAACTAAGGCTAATCTCGCTTAATATACTACCTACATTAATCAAACATATGTCAAAATGGGCGCCTTACCTTGCCGCGTAGAGCTTTCTAGCTCAACTGGTTGCGGAGTGATGGTGATGTAAGTGGAGGTAACTTTTGCCGCCTATTTACCTCGCCGCGTCCGAACACTCAACCGCGGCCCAGGCTACGACGAACGTTTTGACTCGTCGCTCTGCCTTGAATTATGGCGGGAAGCGATTTTTTAGTGTTTTATTGTTTATTATGCCATATATTATTGTTATTATGTTATTTCCACTCAATAAAGTTATTTTTCTGAAGTAATTTGTGTCTCTGTCACTTATACTTAGTTTTATTGTTATTATTATAGTAGTTATGATTATTTATACTGGACTATGGTAATTGATAGTGTCATTTTCACTTATTTATTGTTAGGAATATATATTTTAGTGTCACTTTCACTTGTTCATATTGTTCTGAAGGCACTTATTACTTATGTGTGTCTCTTTCACTTAGACTTAGTTTTATAGTCATTATTATAGTAGTTATGATTATTTATACTGGACTATGGTAATTGATAGTGTCATTTTCACTTATTTATTGTTAGGAATATATATTTTAGTGTCACTTTCACTTGTTCATATTGTTCTGAAGGCACTTATTATTACTTATGTGTGTCTCTTTCACTTATACTTAGTTATATTATTATTATTATTATTGAGTGTCACTATCACTGTCATTTACACATCAATAGTTTGTCATAGTGTGGAAATCATTGAAGCAGGTGCCAGCACACAGTCCCACCTGACACTCGAGGCATTGCCAAGTGCTTTTTGTGGGTTTGCGGGGTCGTCGAGTTGTGCGGCTGCACACATAGCACCTCTTCTGCATTCTTATTCTGCTGTTAGGACCCTGGAAAGGAAGGGCGACGAGCTGGTGCTTTCTGAAGAAGTCGGCACACCCTGTTCTGTCCAGCATGCCTGGTCCTTGTAGTGGCCTCCCTGGTGTACCCGCATGTTTACCCAGGAGCTCAAGTATCAGCTGCTTTTGGAAGGTCCGCAGGCTCTTGTACTTCATGACTGGAGTCCTCAAACGGTAGATGTTGTACGCGTTGAGGACAGACATATCTACTGTATGCAGGACAAACTTCTTGTACCACCTGCAAGATGTTCACAGGCAGTCTATGAAGCCCATCTGCATGTCGGACTTGTCGACGAGGCGCATGTTGATATTATAGTCCAGGACAGCAGCTGGTTTTGTGATAGGGTTCTTCGTCCTTCGGTCCACCTTCCCTGTGGCGACCATCTCTGCTTTGTGGCATGTGGTGAGGAGGTTGACCTTGCGCTGGTCATGCCAGTGGATGGAGAGGATGGGGCCACTCTTCTTATGGAAGATGTCCGTCTTCTTAGTCTTGGTTGGGTAGGCTGGCATGCCCTTTCTCTTCCCCTTCACTGTGCCGACAGTTCCGGTCTTGCGGTCATGGAGGTACTTGGCGAGGATAGGCGACGTGTAATAATTGTCGGTATAGAGGATGTGGTTGTCATGGAAGTACCTCTCCATCATCCTCTTTACCACAGCGCCGCCAAAACCAATGAGGGGGTCAATCTGGACTTCACCACCCTTGCCGCTGTAGACCATAAAGTCGAGCACATATCCCGTCTTGCAGTCGCAGAGGACGAAGAGCTTGATGCCGAAGCGGTGTCTCTTGGACGGGATATACTGTCGGAAGTGCAGCCTACCACGGAACAGGACCAGAGACTCGTCGATGCACAGCTTCTGAAAAGGTATCAGGTAGGTGG
This sequence comes from Paralithodes platypus, assembly GCA_032716605.1. NCBI lineage: Eukaryota > Metazoa > Arthropoda > Malacostraca > Decapoda > Lithodidae > Paralithodes > Paralithodes platypus. The sequence goes on along the minus strand of CM064513.1, from coordinate 84,358,933 downwards.
AAAACCGATGACGTATCATGTCATACAGTTGCCCGATCTTCCAGAGTGTGTCGGGCTCGTGGACATGCATGTTATTTGTCAGGTGGAAATATGAGAGGATGTCGAAGTACCTATCCCTTGACATGTATTTGCCAAATGCTGGAGTCGTTGCGAGGTCGCCAGTTATCCAGTAGTCGGCCAGAATGTGCTTCTTTATGTGTGTCATCAGCATTGTGAGTGCCAAGAACACATATAATTCTGCCACAGTGAGAGCTCTCCATGCCACCATCTTGGCACTGGTCTTCCTGCCAAGAAAGTTTGAACAGATAGCCTGGTGGTTATTTGTCTCTTTGACAAGGTATTCCATGACTTCATTGTAGTAGAAGCCACAGAAAAGTTCACTGGGGGTGGCATTTGGGCCACAGGGATATGCTGGTGATACCCCGGAACCCTGTTGTACCTCGTCAAAGGCAGGACAATCTGGCTCAAAATCCGCCCCATCTGTCCACACAAACATGTCAGCTGCTCGAGGACGAGGACGTGCAGCTGCAGCAGGCACACGCCCTGGCACACGCCCTTGGCCACGCGGACGCCCTGCACGCCCACGCCCAGGCCCAGGCCCAGGGGCAGCAGCGTCGGCAGGCTGACCACGTCCACGACCTCGCCCTTTTACTCTTCTTGTCGGGACTTCCTCTTCCTCTTCCTCAGGCGACGTCAGGTCATCTGGGGCAATGTTGGGGTCGTCAGCATCCTCTTCAGGAGACAACTCTGGTGAAGAATAGACCGGGCGTCGGCGGCGTGGGGCTGCGGGAGGTTGAGCAATGGGAGCCTCGGCCTCGGGAGTTGGGCTCCTTTTGCGGCTAGCCGTGGACTTTTCCGCAGGAAATAATGACCTACGATGCGGGGCCTGTGGTGGCACACTGTGGGAGGCCAATGACGCACTTGTAGAGGCCCTTTGGTCATCCTGAGGGACAGATGAAGCCGAGGGTTGTGGGTGGCCGTCCCGGGTCAAGGCGTCGGGACAAAGGAATGCGGGTGGTTGCTAGGCCTGGGTCGGCGTCACTATCACTATCTACGCCTTCCCTCACTTGTTCTGCTTCCCTGCGTGCTTTCTTGGCTGCACTTTTCACTAAAGACTGTTTATAGAAGTATTTACCCACTTTCAAGAGCGTACGGGCAGGCAAAGGGGAAGGTCCTGGCGTAGGGCTAGGGCTAGGCCTAGGCCTACCCTGACCTACGAAACTAGGCGAAGGGGTTGGCTCTAGCACACTTGGTACTTCAATAGCACCTTCCTCCACCACTTCCACATCAGGATCATCACTACTATCACCCCCCTCAAATAAATCAACATTGTCATCAGCACAAAATCCCACAAAATCGTCAACTTCGCTTCCACTTCTACTCTGAATATAGAGGTTTTTGTCCACAGAGCTTTCACCACTGCTCAAATCCGGGTTGAAAAGTTCACGGTGTATTACACTCTCACTTAGCAAACGTTTCACTTTCCTTAGTTTCATTTTCTTCTCGGTTGGCAGAGGCGTAGATGTTGCAAGCGGGTTAGCACTGGGACGCGCGGGAGATTGCACAGTATCGGACGCGTCGGAATTCATTTTTTTGCTGTAGCTCGCAATGGCGGCAACGTAGGAACTGATAAGAGTGGTAGTTGAGGCTTGGTGGCGCTATGATCGCCCACGCCAATTAAAATTTGCCCGCGCTAAATTTAAAAGCGCGCTTTAACCCCTCCAACCCGGATGGGCTCTTGAACGCCCATAACAACCTCGGCCCGCGCAACCCGGAAGGGCTCTTGAACGCCCATTGCTTGCATGCGTGCATTCGAATGCCGCGCGTACATTTTCGGTATCGTGGGACGGTAGGTGGCGCCACCAGGCGTAAACTCCGCCACAGCAACAGTATCTACCCCGACGCCATCATGGACAGTACGCCAAATAGTGATTCCGCTGTGTCCGATACCGTGCTTCCTACGACGCCCTTGCTTGTTCGTCGCGCCTTACCCCGACGCCATCGCCTAAATGTGTTATCTCCCGGAGGTATTGAGACGACATTGAGACTTTATGAGCGAGCTGATGCCAAGCATAATGTTGATGATGAAGTCAGTGACGACTCCAGTAATTATAAGTCGAGTGATTATGGCCATGAGAGTGATAAAGAAGAGCAATTCCTGGGATTTGCGAGAGAACATGACAGTGATGAGAGTGATGAAGGTGATGTACCAGTTGTTGAGGAAGCTGGTTTACCTAAAGACAGTGAACTTGAGAGAGTGAGCGAGTGGGAGAGTTCAAGGTCACTCACCAAATTTCGCTTAAGTGACACGACGCCAAGCCCTTCCCCAGGTAAATCGCCTTTCAAGCTACATTTGTATAAGCAGAAAATACTTGAGAAGGCGGCCGCGGCAGCTAGGGAACAAGCAAAACTACTTGGTGAGGATGAGGCTGTGAGTGAGGGTCAGCGTGGTGACCCTTCTCGTCCGCCATTGTCTCCCTTATCTACCCACGCCACCCAAGATGACCCGGATGCCCCGCATTCTTCCCCACCACCCCCACCATTGCCAAGGGTTGAGGACCCCACACTTTCGGCCTATTTGCCTCCTAGGTCCCCCGACAGGAGACATACTGCTGCCGAAAAGGGGAAAGGTAGGAAATATACCAAGAAAATTAAGAAAAGTAAGAGAGTTTTGTTCGAGGCTCCCGCGGCGTCCACCCCGGCCGGCCCCAGCCATACGTCCCCGCAACTTTCCCCACGGTCCTCCCCACCTCTCCCGCCTTCAACATGTCTTCCTGAAGAAGTCTTTGAGCTCGCATCACCAATACCTGGCCCTAGTGACAGTGAAACATTGCTTTCTGTCACTCGTCGCAGGCCAAGGAGCCCGGGACCTCGGGGGGACACAGCCTCACCTGCCACTCCTTCCCCACCTCGCCCACCCGCACGCCGCCCACGCATCACTGGTTCCCCGCCAGATTATGTGGGGGCCACTGATGATGAAGGGCACCTCTCTCAAGACTCTGGCCATGATTACATAGGTCCACCGTCAGGGCAAGATGACCACTCTGACGATGACTATATGGACATCGACGACCCTCGACCCATCCGCTTGGCCCGGCGTCGTGCTGCCCGTCGTGCTGCCCACCGCCCTGGCCGCCGCCCTCGCCGCCCTAGGGCGCGCGCCTCCCGAGTTGGCCGTGGGCGTGCTGGGCCACCAGCTGGAGCTCCTCGTCAGCGTAGACAAGACCCATTCTACGTTTTTCAGTGGCAAGACGTAGTTGATGAGGATGCATACAACCCTGATGTGCCAGCTTTTGATGAGGTACTGGAGGGTTCAGGCGTTACCCCCAATTTTCCTGCAGGCCCCAATGCTCCACCACACGAACTGTTTGAGGCCTTCTTTGATGAGGAGGTGGTAGGCTATGTTGTCAAAGAGACAAATAAGCAGCACCAATTCCAGGTCCACTTTTTGGGAAAGGTGACCAAGGGCCACATGAGGCAGTGGACCCCAGTGACTCATAAAGAGTTCATGGTGTTCCTGGCACTCACCATGCTAATGCCTCATGTCAAGAAGCATAGGTTGCCTGACTATTGGATCACCAATGATCTGATATCCACCCCTGCCTTCGGGAAATATATGTCTCGCGACCGGTACCTTGATATCCTCGCAGCGCTCCATCTTGTCACCAACCTTGACGTCCACCTCCCAGACAAGCTGTGGAAGATTAGGACGTTGTATGAGATGATGCGAGAACGCTTCACCTCCTACTTCAAGCCCTTCCGCAAGGTCGTCATTGACGAGTCTCTTGTGCTGTTCCGGGGAAAACTCAGCTTCCGGCAGTACATCCCCTCAAAAAGACATCGCTTTGGCATAAAATTCTTTGTGCTGTGCGACTGCCAAACTGGCTATGTCCTGGACTTCCTGGTCTACAGCGGGAAGGAAGGGGACTTGCTTGTGGACCCCCTCATTGGCTTTGGCGGAGCAGTGGTGCAAGCCATGATGGACCGCTACTTTCATAAGAATCACGTCCTCTACACGGACAATTATTACACGTCCCCCACTCTCTCACAGTACCTGCATGAGCACAAGACGGGGACTGTAGGCACAGTACGAGGGAAAAGGAAGGGCATGCCACCTTTCCCTCCAAAGACCAAAAAAGGTGATGTGTTCAAGAAGAAGTCGGGGCCCATTCTGGCTATCCACTGGCACGACCAGCGGAAGGTCAACCTCCTGACCACCATCCACAAGGGGGAAATGGTGGAGACTGGCAAGGTGGATCGCCGCACCCAGGCCAGGGTGACCAAGCCCGATGCTGTCCTGGACTACAACATCAACATGAGGCTGGTGGACAAGTCCGACATGCAGATAGGCTTCATTGACTGCCTGCGTACCTCGTGCAGATGGTACAAAAAGTTCTTTCTGCATATGGTGGACATGTCAGTTCTGAATGCCTACAACATATATAAGCTTCGGAATGTGAACACACCCATGAAGTTCAATAGCCTGCGGAGGTTCCAAAAGCAGGTGTTGACGGAGCTCCTGGAGAAGTATGCTATGCCACAGAGGGCAGTGGCACATCCTGGGCCCGCCGTTATTGACCGCTTGCAGTCTGCTCAATACTTGATTAGGCACAGGCTTGGTTCCCTGCCTCAGAATGAATCCGGAAGAACACAGCAGAAGCGGTGCCATGTCTGCTACAACAGCAGGGTGAAGCCGAGGTCAGATAAAAAGTCAACCCTGGAGTGTGTGGAGTGCAAGGTGGCACTCTGTGCTGTAGATTGCTTCTTTGATTACCACTCCAAGCTGGAGTTCTAATAATCATACTGAAATTGCCAAATAAAATGACAATATGTACACTATAATTATATATAGGCAAAAAGTGGAAGAAAACCAATGTATTGTAATACAAAAGTCATGTATTATGAGAACATTGATACAAATACAATTACACCATAATAATATGTGAAAGTGACACATATTTATATACCAAGTGACATTCATATGATTAGAACCTATAGAAATATATAAATCAGTGAAAAAAGACACAATAAATTGTATATAAAACGTTTACAAATCATATAACTAAGTGAAAGTGACACAAGACCTAATATTTGATGGCCAAAGTATAATAAACACCTGTGATAACGAATAATCAGTGCCTAATACAACAATAACCTACCTCAATTACTAATAAAATGTACGGTATCGAGTGAAAATGAGCATTATCAGTGACAGTGACACTCTCTAAAGCATATTTGTCAAAGTGAAAGTGACACAAGACCTAATATTTGATGGCCAAAGTATAATAAACACCTGTGATAACGAATAATCAGTGCCTAATACAACAATAACCTACCTCAATTACTAATAAAATGTACGGTATCGAGTGAAAATGAGCATTATCAGTGACAGTGACACTCTCTAAAGCATATTTGTCAAAGTGAAAGTGACACAAGACCTAATATTTGATGGCCAAAGTATAATAAACACCTGTGATAACGTATAATCAGTGCCTAATACAACAATAGCCTACCTCAATTACTAATAAAATGTACGGTATCGAGTGAAAATGAGCATTATCAGTGACACTCTCTAAAGCATATTTGTCAAAGTGAAAGTGACACAAGACCTAATATTTGATGGCCAAAGTATAATAAACACCTGTGATAACGAATAATCAGTGCCTAATACAACAATAAGCTACCTCAATTACTAATAAAATGTACGGTATCGAGTGAAAATTAGCAATATCAGTGACAGTGATACCCTAATAAACATATTTTATATAATTGGCCTCAAAATAACTAGAAAATATCAAATAAACATCACATTCTCAATATCAAACACTAAAATCGTCTAAGGGAGATAAATACTTTGGCGCGGCGAGCGGCTAGGTGCGTCGTAGCCATGGCCGAGGCGACGCGTCCGAACGCGGGAAGAATTTGCCGCCGAAAAGCACTCGTCTTCCCGCGCTCACCATTATGCAACCAGAGGAGCTAGAGACCTCTACTCAACGCCATTCGACAGAGGAAGGTTTGTGGAACATTATTCTTTTTTATTCACAACATTACATGACATATTCATTGACTTACAGAGTAGTTAACATAGGCCAAAGATCGTCAAAACACCCGGTACCGGAGCACAGTCGTAAGCTATAGCCCCCGGGGCTGGAGGGTTAAAGCACATACCTTAGGTAAGGACGCCCGGGTAGCGGCCCTTCTGCAGAGCTGTTCTTACCTAAGGCAGCCCGGGTAGGAAGGGTTAAACCCATAATATGGTCAGATAGGCTAGGTTAACCAAGTTCACCTCTTACTTCTTTCAATATGTATCTATACAGTATATTAGTCCTTTATCTATTTATTTGTCAGTATTATTACATTGGCAACATGCCTTAATACCAGGGGTCAATAATATATCCAATTAAGACCATTGGTAGGCCTACTATGAAATTGCATTTATTTGACACAAAAACAATGCCGCGCATCTTTAATTGAACAATAACAACACATGTCGTCTGCAAGTGTGGAGTTTTCTTTGGTTTTTACTATTATAAATATTATTAGGTAAAATTAAATTAAATTCCATAGAGCATAATTATAATAACATTTATTGCATAACGTATATCAGTGGCGGCTGACATAGCCACACAAAAACACACACACACTCACTCAACATAGCCACACAACAATAACACACACAACACGTTTTTCGGTAATGGTACCAGTACACTGATTTTTCATTTGAACTTATAACTCGTTTTATATAAGTTTATTATGAAATATTTGAAGAATTAAGGTAAGTATACATAACTTACTGTTACCGGCGGGTGCCCAACCCCGAAAGGGGTTGAAATAGGGGAGCTATCCCCCCGCCAAAGGCGGCATTCTAGGGCCTTTATTAGCTGATGCTGAGAGGATTGGGTTCTAGTCATGTGGTGATGGGCTGGTCTATCAGAGTGAGAACTGAGCGATCTCTGCCATACCCATAGCTTACTCTGACTGTTCCTTTTACTTATTTATTTTCTAGATCTCAAGTGACGGCGTCTCTTCCGTGGATTGACCTTCCAATCTGCCAACCTAGAGGTTGGCAGATTGGAAGCCAAAGCATCACATATTTCCTTTGCCCCTCAACTTTCTCGTCATACTTACTGAGCGGCACAGGGCCTTGGGTGGGGCTTTGGTTTCCCGGGCGTTTCCGCACCCTCCTCAGCTACCCGCCATGGAGTGGCTTCGGTCACCCAGGCTTTATTGTGGTAGGCAGGGAGGGTTCTGTGGGGGCGCTCGGTTATGGCCTAGCTCGGGGCCTTGGGGCTGTTCGGCCAGGCAGCCTGGGGAACAGCAACAACAACAACAACTTACTGTTATGTATATAGGAGATCCCGTATACTGTAATGGAGTACATTCCCGCATAAAGTCCCGGATATTGGCGGATGTTCCCCCATACAAGTCCGGGAATGTTAGGGTTCCTGGACTTTTCCGGTCCCCGGACTGGGCTCCCCCCCAAATAGTCTGGCAAATGGAGGGTCGAGTGTATGTATGTAATAAGCTTGTCAGTTACTGTGTGCTTCCCATGTGTCTGTTGTCAACAAGTAGCGTACTGCTGCTCTTATCGCTCTCAGAGCTTCCTCTAATTTGATTATCAATATGACAGATATATTAGAAGGGGAAGGATGGAGGGCTACTCTTATGTCCTTTATCACCGGAGCCACTACATATATTAGAAGGGGAAGGATGGAGGGCTACTCTTATGTCCTTTATCACCGGAGCCACTACTACTGTATATGTTTGTTTTTCCTCTCTTCCCTTCGGGTTGTCAAACCTTTACTTTATTTGTGGCTCCTATGTCAAATGACATAGTGCCTAGATAATCAAGATTGGAGGGGAACATAGATGTGCCATGAGCCACCAATAACTTCAAATCAACATCAAGGACTTCTTCACTTATTGTTACAGTATCAAGATATTTTTGCACAAAGTTTGGATGATATAGGGCGCACCCATGTCTTAGAACATCCAATATACACCACAGGTCCTCCCATCCGTCAACCATCACAACACAAGAACCCCATACAACGTGTAAAAGAAGATGCTCAAGTTGCAGAAATGCTGAAGGCAGGATTTATCACCCCCTCGACTAGTCCTTGGTTATCACCAGTGGTGTTAGTGAATAAGAAAGACGGATCCACACGTTTCTTCTTTGATTACCTGAGATTATATGATGTGACCATCAAAGATGCTACGCCCTTGCCATGAATCGACGATTCTCTAGATTCATTTTTCGGCTGCAAATGGTTTTCCACCTTAGAATTGCAAGCCGGATATTAGCAAGTGCCCTTAACACTCAGGCACCACCAGAAACCAGCATTCTTGACCAGGGGAGGGAGACTATACAAATTCAATGTATTACCCTGTCCTGTCCAGAGTGAGGTTTGGCATCCCCTACCCAACCTTAACCATTTATATCTGTCTCTTTTCCTGTATTACTTTTCCTACTTCGGGGGCGGGAGGCTACGAATCCTCCTCCCCTTGTAAAATTCACCTACTAGACGAGACAGAGAAAGGGGCGAGGGAACATGAAAGTGGTCTCGGACCGTAAGAATTGGAACTTTATATGTTATTTCTGCTCGGGCTCTGTCTCGAGTCAGCCACCGCCAGCTATGGGGTATTGTGCCTAAGTACAGTAAACTTCCGTTAATCCGAAGGGCAGCGGACCGGCCCTCGTTCGGATTAGTGGATTTTTCGGATTATCGGACTTTACCCTTATGAACCTGTATGACGAAAACATTGAGGCATTAGGCCACCCAAATGACACAATGGTGCACACACACATATCATATGTTCATGAAATCACTTCAAAAGTTTACCATTGTCATTGTAGCCTATTACCTACTTCAAAATATTCAGATTAATGGTCAAAGGAATCTGCTGATATAAACGTACACCATATGTCCGCATCGTCTTCTTCTTCCGTTTACTAGCGAGTTTGTCTTGCTCTTGAAGATCAGATCAGATGTGGTTCGGGAAGTAATGCCTTAACAACGGCACTTCCCTGAGAGGTTCTTGTAATTTTCCTTTTGTGACGTGCTCTGTTATATTATATTGTATTGAAAGCACCCTTGTCTTGTTGTCTTGAAAGCACCCTTGGGATGCTCCGATCACTGAACTATAAATAGTAGCGTATCGGAACATCCAAAGGTGCGTTTTCAAGCTCAAGACTGAATGCGCTTGCAGAAAATGCGGTGCAAGCCAGTAGCGCATCGGAGCGTCCCAAGGATGCGTTCAAGAGCAAAACAAACTCTCTAGCAGACGATGTGGTGTTTACGTTTATATCAGTAGCTTCCTTTGACCATTAATCTGAATGTTTTGAAGTAGGTAATAGGCTACAATGACAATGGTAAACTTTTAAAGTGAATTCATGAACATATGATATGTGTGTGTCCATTATGTGTCATTTGAGTGGACTAATGCCTCAAAAAGGGGACTTTGGGACTTCTTGAAATTCGGACCATCGGGTGAATTCGGATTTGGCCTCAAATTGAAAAATTCGGACTATTGGGAGATTCGAATCATCGGTCGTCGGATTAAAGGACTTTTACTGTATATACATACATACATACTGTACTGTATTCTCTTTGGATTGTGTAGAACCTGCCACTTTATCCTGACTCATGGAATCAGTGTTGCAAGGGTTAACATGGGAAACCTGCTTGGCTTATCTCGATGACGTGATCGTGTTTGGCCATTCCTGGGACGAACACTTACATAGGTTAAGCCAAGTGTTCCAATGCATCCATGAAGTAGGAGTAAAACTTAAACCCACTAAATGCACAATGGGTCGCGTGTCTGTTGATTACCAAGGTCACACTATATTCGCTCAAGGTATCGCTCTAGATAAAAAGAAGTTGCAGGCCTTCGCCATCATTCCTTACCCCACCATTTATATTCATCTTAGGGTTAGCATTCTACTACCAAAGATTTGTAAAAGGTTTTGCCACTATAGCCAAACCATTGCATGATTTAACAAAGAGAGAAGAGATGTTCTCCTGGACTGAGGAAAGACTACTGGCTTTTGATAAGTTAAAAACATCATCTCATCAGCGCCCCAACAGTGGCATTTCCAGACTACACCCAACCGTTCCATCTATACACAGATATCTCCCTGGTGGGGATAGGTGCTGTCCTACGCCAAACCCGGGATGGACGTTAACATTTAATAGCTTGTGCCAGCCGAACTCTGACCTCCACTGAAGTGAATTACACTGCCACAAAGTGAGAATGTTTAGGTGTAATCTGGGCCCTGCAAAATTTCAGGGATTACCTACTGCGAGCATATGTCTCCATCATAACTGATCACCAACCCCTGCAATGGTTACGACAATTTGAAACCAACAATGCCCTCATCATACACATACATAAATTTAAAGACTGAGTGCTCCATACGGAGTGCAGTTCCGGTCTCTTGTCCTAATGGCGCCTCAGCGTTGAGGAATTTAATTTAGAAATCTCTTAAAGACCAGGGACACTCCACACGAATGCCGATGCCCTATAAAGATATCCTATTAATGCACTCGCTACCAAAAATCCACTCTCATCCAACAGTGGAAACAAAAAAATGGATGATCAATCAAATGTTCTCCAACCTTGAAAGAGTAGGGGATAACTTTACACCCCCTAAGGTCACATGGTAGTAACACCAAAACCAGCAGAAAATTTATGAGAACTCTACAAGAACACAATGGCATCCATCTTGGCCAAAATAAGCTCACCCAGTCATTCAACAACATTTACTGGACGACAGATTCAACTGTCATTGCGGGGACCATACTTGGATCATGCAGAGCCTGTGAAGACACCACAAGAACACTGGGGTCATCCGGGAAACTCATCACTTCGCTGCAAAAACCTATCCATCTTTGTATTCAGATTTACTCAACAGCCATACTGTACTTTCCTTTTTAGCATGTTTACCTTTCGCACAGGATCTCGCCTTAAGCTCATGTCACAGAATAGGAGCTTATGTTGGGAGATACATTTTTCACTCGGGATGAACTTTACATCCTCTTCCAAACTTAACTGTTCACTAAGACATAATCTATCTGGCTACTGGTGCCCCCAGAACTTTATGTGATCAGATGACTCAACCTTTTCTTGAACTTGGTGTTATACACAACCATGTTGAGTGCAAACCAGGACTCCAGTATACATTTGCCTTCTAGATTTCTCCTTCCATACCCTTTTCCACCCTGCACACCTTCGTACCCATCAGCGCATGCTCCCACATGCCCATTCAGGTCTCCACCTATGACTATAGTATCATACTCTGAGAGGCCTGAAACGAAACTAATATTGTTGTACCAGAAGGCCTCTTTCCACTCTGTTTATCCAATCGACATATGCCGATATCACATTCATAATTCTTTCAACAACTTTAGAGAGGGGCTTAGTAACGAAAAGCCATACTGTAGTCAGGCAGCTGCAGGAAAGATATCTACTTAAAGATAGGGATCTGTATCTTGTGTTTATAGACCTGGAGAAGGCCTCTTGTTAGGGTGCCCAGAGAAGTTGTGCAGTGGGCTATGAGAAAACTTGGCATAGAGGAGTGGATGGTGCGTGTGATAATGAAGATGTACGAGGACTCACGAACGGCAGTGAGGGTGAAAGGTGTACTAAGTGGGGAGTTTCCAGTTCGCGTCGGAGTCCACCAGGGCTCTGTGTTAAGCCCTCTCCTCTTTGTTATGGTTCTGGAGGCACTATCTGGTGATTTCAGAGATAGGCTCCCCTGGGAACTGGTATACGCAGATGACCTAGTACTTATCGCAGATTGTGCGCGGGATGCTAAGGCCAAGTTCAGAAGATGGAGGGAGGGCATGGCAAGTAAAGGGTTAAGAGTTGATATAAATATAACCAAGGTTTTACACAATAGACTAGGGCTAGGAAAGGTAGCAAATAGTGGGGTATACCCATGCGCAGTACAGTATACAGAAAAGGGTTGGGCACGAACTCAATACAGTGTAGCGTCTGCCGCAGCTGGGTACATCACGGGAAGAAGCGCTGCACTAGAATAAAGGGACCTCTACTAAGGAAAAAGTCAGAAATTTGTATGCAAATGTGATCTCGTGTTCAATGACTGGCTCGAGAGTTTTAACTTTAGCAATGAGGCACTGGAGATGGTGGACAAGTTTTGTTACTTGGGTGATACCATTTCTGCCGGTGGTGGGGCTAAGGCCCAGAGTATGATGTGGCTGGGGAAAGTTTAGAGAACTTTTGCCACTACCCACCATGAGAAGACTCCCTCTTCCCTTGAAGGGAAAGGTGTTCGCTTCATGTGTTAAAAGTACAATGACATATGCTTCAGAAACGTGGCCTGTCAAAGCGGACGATATCAACAGAATGGAACGCAACGAGATGAGAATGGTGAGATGGATGTCTGGTGCCAAACTGCAAGATAGGATATTAAGCTAAGCTGGTTAGGTATCAAGAGTATCGGTGATGAGAAACGTACTAGTAGGCTTGGATGGTTTGGACATGTGGAGAGGATGGATGAACTAAGCTGGATGAAAAGATGCAAGTCCATGAATGTGGAGGGAGCTGCACCAAGAGGCGGACCAAGAAAGACGTGGGATCGGACCTTGCGGTCTGATCTTAAATCAAAGAACCTAACAAGTGAGGCAGCTCTTAACAGGGTTGCCTGAAACGCCGTCATGAGAACGTGAGACCGGAACCGCACTTCGTGTGGAACATTCGATTTTTAAATTTGTTTATGTATGTGCATGTACAGTATAACTTTCAATTTCAAAACAAACAATCTTCCATTTATTCTTTTTATCTCAACCACACTCTTCTCCCATTCCTCAAATACCAGGACACTCACTCCTCCTTTAGCTTTTCCAGATTGATCCCCTTTCTAATATAACTAGTATCTCTTGTTTTTTCCAACTATCCACTGTGTACCACACACCTTCTATCGGGTTTCCTGGGCACAGAACACATCTACGTTCAAGCACTTCTAGAACTTCATTCGCTCTACAACTCATACTTCCAACATTCTCACTGGCAAGCCTGAATGTGCAGGATGCTGCAGCCCCCTGGAGGAGAAAAGCATAGCCTAGGCCACATGGCCAGGGGTCGGGGCTGGCGACGTAGCAGAATTCAGCAAAAACTTACCTTGCATACTCAAAACACCAAAAACTTTAGAAAACATAAGGAAAAGCAGCAACATCACTGAAAACCTAAACTAACTTAGGTTAACATATGTGAACAAGTAGAAAACCCCAACACAAGCTACCCTCACTTGAAGAGCGGTAAAATTTCTCCGCACAAAGCTGAGCCTGTGCTGGGTAAGAAAGAACAGAGAATGTTTGTCTACACCCAATATATATTGGAGCAGCGGGGGGACAAGCATGGCATCCGTTACTCAGCCATGCACACAAAATAACATTCAATTTACATCCTAACTTTATTCTTTATGCACTTCTAAACCGCCCAAATATAAAAATATGTGATTCGAGCGAACGCCTCCCAACAGAGAAACCCCGTAGAGTGAGGGAAGTGTTGACAACAGATGCATGGGAAGCGCACAGGAACTAATCAGCTGATTTCATTTATTTAACATACCTGTATGTAACCCCTTAAGCACTTTGATGTCATTTAAATAATATTCTGGTCACCATTACACAATTTTTTTTAGCTTATAATCTACCTCGAGGACTTAAAAGGGCCCAGTAGGCTAGTATAAAATAAAAGCATCATCAACAACAACAACAGGACTTAAAGGGGTAAATACTATCTCAATAAACCCTCTGAATAACTTCGCCTCTTATGCAGACGACGTAACACTCACATACATGTTGAGGGCATGTACTGTATGTATGTATGTACATGTATATGAGTGTAATTTGCTGAGGGGCATAGGGTCCTGAGTAGGGCTTTGGTTTCCCGGACGTTTCCGCACCCTCCTCAGCTCCCCGCCATGGAGTGGCTTCGGTCACACAGGCTTTATTGTGGTCGGCAGGGAGGGTTCTGTGGGGGCGCTCGGTTATGGCCTTGGCCTTTCTCGGGGCCTTGGGGCTGTTCGGCCAGGCAGCTTGGGGAACAGCAACAACAACAACACTCACATACACACACCATGACCCAAACACAGCAACAGATCTCCTTTAACCCTATCTCAACACACTACATGGCTGGTGCACTACAAACCGACTTAATCTAGCCCCAGCCAAATCCACCGCAACCCTGCTCACAAGCTGGACAGGAGAACACGAATACATCCCTCAACTCACCATAAACAACACACCCCTGACACATACACACTCACCCAAAATCCTAGGAGTAACATATGATACTTATATGACATTCAAACAGCACACCACAAACACAAAAAAGAAACTGACACCCAGACTTAACGCTCTCAGGTCACTTGCTCACACAAAATTTGGACACAACAAAGAAACCACCACCACAGTTTATAAACAATACATAAGATCAGTGATGGAATATGCAAGCCCAGCCTGGGCTTCTAATCTAGCTGAAACACATCATAAGACCTTACAGACTATTCAAAACAAAGCCCTAAAAATTATTACAGGCTGCATAGCTTCTACACCCACAGATCACCTACATCAAGAAACCCAAATCCTCAAAGTCAAAGACCATCTGGACATGAGAGGCACTCAATTCCTGGCAGCAGCCTCCACGAACCAAAACCACCCACTACACTACATGGCAACACACCACCCACAGACACCAAGAAATATCAAAACAACACCCAGCACACGGTACCACACACAAATACTGTCCTCTCTCCCTCCCTACCCACCCCAAACCAACTTCCAGAAACACATCCATACTCATATCTCTCGCCGATCCATCCACTCACTCATAGACAACACGCAGCTGCAAGCACGACCTCCCGAAATCCATCCTTCCGAATCCTCCCTTCCTCGCGAGGACAGAGTCCACCTGGCTAGGCTGAGATGCGGACACCATCCAGCTCTTCTGAGCTATCAGAAAAGACTGGATGACTCCGCCATCGACACCTGCCCGGGATGTAACACAGCACCCCATACCATTAAACACATCATAGATGACTGCATTTCACACAACCACTTACGCCAACAACACAATCTACACTCAATGAGAGCTCTGTGGGAAAGCCCGATCGTGGCCATGGCCTTCCTCAGGGACTCGGGGTTGTTCGGCCAGGCAGCTTAGGGAACAACAACAACAACCCTCTGAATAACATAGGTCCTTCTTAAGGTGCATTGCATCGTCTAACTTTAGCCAGAATAATAGGTAATAAAGGCGTCATCATGTTGAAGAGGTTACAGGAACTGTTTTCTTATTATATATATTATTCTACTATTTTCTAATTTCTATTTGGTGGAGAGAACATAATAATACAGTACAGTACTTTCATAATGGCAACCGTGAATAATGACATCCCATAGGTATTTTCACAGTGTTGCCTATGAAGATGGATACTATTTTGTTGGAAGGTTTATGGAGTCTTCCAGCTTACCCTATGGGCTAAATGTATGTATGTACCGTATATACTCAAGCACATACCCCATAGCTGGGGTGGCCGACTCGAGACAGAGCTCGAACAGAAACAACAAAATAAAACGATATATAAACAATTCACACACATCTACTGTAGGTCACCCAGGAGAAGACCCAGAGACCAAGGGCCATTTGGGTTCCCCAGCAAGACATTTCAAAGTCCCAGACCTCCCGGAGAGGTTCCTGTCTCAGTAGGCAGACACGCAGCGAAGCTCACTAACAAAATGCCCGCCCACATCACTTCCAAGCTCCCCGGGCCGGGTGCCTGGCGGACTATTATCTAGTCCCAACTGGCGCCTGACCCCCACTCCCTGTGACTGAGTTTTCACTCATATATTCACATTTCTTCCAAGGTCTTCCTCTCGATCTATTTCCCCTTGTTTTTTACTCATATACTGTATTCTCTTTGAAAGCCTTTCATCTCCCATTTGTTCATGTCCATACCAGCATAGTACCCTTCTTTCCACTCCTGCCGATAGGGGTTCTGTTGTCCCACTCTCTTATGTACCTCTTCATTTCTCAATCTGTCTCTATGCATCACTCCACACATACTCCTCAAGCAGCTCATCTCCATTAAATCTTGTATATTCAGACCCCATGTCTCAGCCCCATACATCACTGTTTGTTACAACTATCCCTTGGTACATTGCACTTTTAGCTTTATTTCCAAGATTTCTCACCTTCCACTACTTCCCATTGCTCCGAAAAAAAATCTTTCTTCACACACACTCTGTGTTTCCTCCATTCCCACACCTGCATACCTGCTTATCACTCCTAGATATATAAAACACTCCACTTGTTCCAGCATTTCCCCATCTAGTCATCCATTTGATTTACCCTACAAGCATCTCTATTACACACCATCACTTTTCTTTTATTGATATTCCTCCTCCATCATACCACACCAAACTCTTTTACTATTTGCTGCAGCTTCTCCTTAGAATCTGCCACCAGTGCTGTATCATCAGCAAACAGCAACTGATTCAACTCTCAATCACCACCATTCTTTCCTACTATACCCACAGATCTAATTTTTACCTCCCTCACGACACCATCCATATATACACTAAACAACCCTGCGCAGACCTACATTTACCTCGAACCATTCACTCAACTCATTTCCTACTCTAACACACGCTCTGCTCGTTTCATAAATTTTTTTTTGGCTGCTCTTAACAAATTTCCTTCAATTTCGAAAAATCCTTAGCACCTTCCACATTGCTTCTCTATCCACACGATCATACGCTTTTTCCAAATCCATAAAAGCCCAAAATACAGGTACCTCCTTACTTTTCTCAAAATACTTCTTGCATAGTTGTCGTACTGCAAAAATCTGATTCACACACCCTCTTCCCCTCCTAAAATTGCACTGCTCTTCTCCTATTACACCTTATGTACCCTTAATTACCCTCTATAATCTATATCAACACCCTGCTATACAGCTTTCCAACAACTGATTGTAAACTAATAACTCTATATCTTGATAACTCCTGCCAGTCTTCCTTTCCCTTGTACAAAGGCACAATACATGCACTCCTCCAGTCTAATGGTACCAATGACACAACAAAACATTGAATAGTCTCACCAGCCAATCTATTATCTTATCTTCACCCTTCTTAACGCAATGACTGTGGCACTTGTCATGTGACAATTGTTTGGTCACCACTGTACCATACGGGGGTTTTGGAATAAAAGTATCCTTCATTCCCTGCACATTTTCATATATAATTATAATGTAAAACTTGCAAACTAAACAAATCAAAACTGGGACGACACAAGATAAGCGCAAAGGAACTAATAAAAATCGCTAAGTGGAAATAACGCTTAATAAAATAAAACAAATTGAAATAAAAGAAACAATCCACCACATAGGGTGTAATAATAATAATAATAATAATAATAATAATAATAATAATATGCTAGTATTTTATTTGTTCGAGCGCCAATTCATCAAGTGGATTCACGAGCGCTCACATTAACTTAAATTTTTCCATTAAAAAAAAAAAAAAAAAAAAAAAATGCTCCCCAATATCATAAGCCCTCAGAAATATGTGCGACTTCAGTTGTTTCTTAAAAGCGTCAACACAATTCAACTGCTTAAGTTACACAGGAAGTCGATTGAATAGACGTGGGGCAACATAAGAAAAGGATCTAGCAGCAAAAGCACATTCCCCAATGGCTCTGGGCTCATAAAGGCGATATGGCTCATCACCACTACGTAAATTCGCATTTGACTCATTATGTGTTGGAAATAGAAGATCCAACAAATACTTAGGCTCACCAAACCTCAGCACCTTAAATGTCAGTAGGCACACTTTAAACTCTATTCTGGCCTTGATGGGAAGCCAGTGTAGATCTATTAGATAATATGTGGTGGGTGTTCTGGGTGGAAGTGAAAATATTAGTCTAGCACACCTATTAAGAACAGACTGGAGTTTCTTCAAAGTAACATTTGGTAGACCAATAAACAATGAATTACAGTAATCAATTCTAGATATAACAAATGAATGAATGAGGGTCAAAAGAGATTCCTTGCTCAAGAACTTCCTTATAACATAAAGGTTACGAATGTAAAGGTGACAACTCTTCACGACACTATTTATATGATTCTTAACCCCTCAGACCCGGTAGGGCTCTGAGGCACCCATAACAAACACGGCCTGCGGAACCCGGTAGGGCTCTGAGGCTCTGGCAGCTTGAAAGCCTGTAAGCTTTGTTTTGAAAGCCGTCCGTCCGATGCATGTAAACATCAGCCGGTTGGACCGACACCGCGCATCTCCGACCACAAGAAGGAGAGGCGTCGCTTGTTCTTGTGTGTCTGTGTGTTTAATTGTGTTATTGTTTAGTATTGAAAAGTGGCTGATATGGCTGACATCGCCACAAAGTTCTCTCCACGGAAATCGTCATCACAACTGAACCAGTTGACTTAGAGAGCTCTACTCAACGCCATTCTACAGGTACGAAACACATCTACGGTTGGGGATGCGCAGTAATGCGGAAGCAGTCAAAATAACAAAGATACGGTAGCCTAGGCGTAGACATTTTTCGGCCAAAAACCCCCGGGTTTCGGGGAATATTTATGTAATGCGTAGCCGGTCCCAGAGGGTTAAAGTTCAGATTTTTTTCGAATACAACGCCCAAGTTTTTCACTGATTCCAAAGGTTGGAACTGTGATTCACCGAATTCTAGACATCCAAAATCTTCATGGACACTATTTCTCAAATTACCATTAATGACTATAATCTCCGTCTTGTTGTCATTCAATTTGAGCTTCCTTCTAGTCATCCAGAACTTCAAGTCTGACAAGAGTGATGAAAATTTATTCTTTACCTCATCGATATTATTAATTTCAATATACAACTGTGAATCATCTGCATAGAAATGATACTTAACACCATGTGCATCCAGTAGGGATGAAAGACTAGAGTCATAGATAATAAACAACACAGGGCCAAGAACTGATCCCTGAGGCACCCCGAACTTTAGCGATGATGGTTCTGACATAGAGCCACCAATGACAACACATTGACTGCGATTGGTAATATATGACTGAAGAAGCAGGAGTGCATCTCCCTGCACACCAAAACCAGAAAGGTCTCTCAGGAGCAACTGATGGTCAACAGTATCAAACGCTGCAGAGAGATCCAACAAAACCAAAAGAGAACACCGTCCAGAACATGTATTCGAGACTAAATCATTATAAATCCTGCTCAGGCCTGTCTCCGTTGAGTGGAGCTTCCTATAAGCAGACTGAGACTGGGGCATGACACTGTTCCGCTCTAGAAAAGGCAGCAACTGGTCCAGTATTGCACGCTCGACAATCTTAGACAGAAATGACAGGTTAGACACAGGGCGATAGTTTACCAAATTATCACAATCTAGGCCTGCCCTCTTCAGTAAAGGCCGAATTAAGGCATGTTTTCAGAATTTGGAAAAAAAAAATCCTCAAAGATACAATTGACAATTGAAGCAATGAAAGGTGATGCAGTCTCATAAGCTGTAGTTATCTTTGATACATTTATCGGGTCCAATGAACAGAATATTTTATTGAGTTCTCTTAGGTATGTCAAGGCATTTAGGGAGTTAATCGGCTTAAAATGTGTGAAGGCAGAGTCTACGGCCAACGGCCGAGAAGGAACCACAGAGTATTCTCCAAGAGCAGGGGTATTGTCAAACTCATTTCTGATTTGAGCAATTTTGTCTGCAAAGAAAGCTGAAAATTTTGATGCAAGATCAGAAGCTGAGACAGATGAGGGGAGAACCTGAGAAGAATGCTGGCCTGTTAAGTTGTTAAGAATTGAAAAAAGTTGTTTCTGGTCACCTCTGCAGGAATAGATTCGACCAGTATAATACTTGATCTTGCTTTATGTAATTTTGACGGTGATAGCTCTACGAGCAGCGACATAATCTAACCAAGAGGATTCGGTTCTGTGCCGGCGCCACAGACGCTCTGCCTGTCTCCTCCTCTTGCGCAAAGCCACTACACTTTAATCATACCATGGAGCGTCATCCTTTATCCTTGTCAATCTCAGGGCAATCACGGTCTTGAATATAACGGAAGAAGGTGTTATAAGTGTGAACTAACTGATTAGCTGTTGATGATGTAATATCGACCGTGTTAAGTGAAAGTTCAATATCACGACTTATATTTTCTTGATCCAAATTACAATATTTACGAAAGGTTATTTTCTTGGTATACATTACTACATGAGCAAGTCAATCTGGTTCCCAAGCAAACTAATCGCACATATAACCATGCACTATCGTCATGTTCAAGGAATTAGTCAACAAGAGCTAGAACATATTTCAATTATATATCCCTGAAAGCAGAGGAATAGACCTTTCCAATGACACCTGAATCATGTCTGTACGACCACTGGTTGCCATGCAACAATATTGCACAGGTGACGCTAAATCGGTAAAAATAGCGAGTTTGAGCGGTTTTTGCTATCCCCAAGTCTGTAAGGGAGTTGGAGATGTCTCACACTGACACAGCTGGCGGTGGATGGGACCGTTCCGAGCTGCTTATATTCACTCGCCTGCCTCCCAGGTCTTGTTCTAGGCAGATATTTGGCAATTGTCATATGACAAGTGCCGCAGTGATGACCGTATTCTGTATATGCAGCCCGCAGTCATTGAGTTAATATACTCCACAGCAATACCATCCTTACCTAAATAGGGCCATATATAATTAATGGCACTATATCATTTGACGAAGGCAACACTAATAAATAAGAGGTTTAAAATTGTATTTTATATTTCAGTCTTCAATATCCCTTTTCAGTAGTGACATTCCTTAGGAAAATTAGAGTGTATCACCTAAGAGGTATCGTTTCTTGACCGGCGTTAGTAAAGTTTCCCTGCGCCAAAGGGCGCTGGGCCATAATACAGTAAGTATAATAGGCTATGCGTCATTGATGCAGTAGCCACTAATAAATGTGTTGTCTGTACGGTACTATTTATGTAGGAGTTTTATGAGGGGGGAAAATTGAGAGAGTGCAGTACTAAGTGGGCCCCTGCACCTTTTATTTATGGGTAAGTTTATATGATTTTTTAAGGGTTAAAAGGAAGAAACATTTGTAATCAACCTGTATGTATTATCTTATACAATTCCACCTGTTTAAATATAAGGTCTACAAGTAACCATGTATGAAATAAGTAGTGTACAGTATACTTCAAATATGTATGTACCATATGTATATAGGCCTACTCTGGCACCTTCCCCAGTTTTCTCTTTTAATGGGGATGGCCGACTCGAGACAGAGCCCGAACAGGGACATCACAACATATCAGAAAAACAAAACACAAAATCTTACACACATCTAGGTCGCCCAGGAGAAATACCCAGAGACCCAGGCCCATTTGGGGTCCCCAGCAAAAGATTCCCAGGTCCCAGATCCCCCGGAGAGGCGCCGATTTCTGTAGGCAGACCCGCAGCGAAGCTTTACCACCACAAGCCCGCCCACCATGTTTCCAGGCGCACCCTTCATTACCACCGGCTCCCTGGGCCAGGCGACTGATGGACTACTATCTAGTCCAACTGGCGCATGACCCTCTCTCCCAAACGACCGCGTTTACATTCATCTATTCACAAACATTCTCCATTCATTCCTGTTTATTACCACTTCCTTTGCCTGATCTATAGTCATTCCTCTATCATCCAAAGCTTTTCTTACACAGTCTCTCCATCTCAATGGGGGTCTTCCTGCCCTTCTATCTCCCCTTGTATCTGACTCACATATTCTCTTTGTAAGCCTTTCATCTTCCATTCGTTTCAATATCTATCTATTGCCTGACGCCGTGATCCCCGAAGGGGTGGCGCCACCACAAACGAACCGCCCCCATGCATCTCTGTCCCCAGTCAGTCGACGCCCCTCCTCCCAGCCAGCACCGCCTTCATCCATATACAGTAGGGTCTCACATAAAACGAGTATATGGTCGATAAACGAGGGCGTTTTATGCGATTTCGTTTTATGTGAACACAGCATTTTGGTGGCCCAATATCGTCAATGTTCACTGGAAGCGTAAATTTCCGTCAGGAGCGTACGATATTTTGTACGTTTTGTACGATATTTTGGCGTTCTATATGAAAGTGTATGATATTTCGTACGTTTTGTACGATATTTCGGCGCTCTATATGAAAACTCCTAGGATTTGCCCCACTTTGGCGGCGGACTCATTTTATGTGATCACATTCGTTCTGATCGAAAATTAAATATTAATATTTTAGGTCGGTCGTTTTATGCGAACACGTTTTATGCGGGACCCTACTGTACTGTACTTCCTCACTCCATCCTTCCACCTCTCCCTCCTTCCACCTCGCTCTCGTACACCCTCTTAGTCATTCTCTCGATGTCCATACGTTCCATATGGCCGAACCATCTCAAGTTGTTCCTTTTCACACTTTCCAGCACATCTACCGCCACACCACACCTCCTTCTTACTTCCTCATTCGTCTGCCTATCCCTCCATGTAACTCCGCACGCACTTCTCAAGTAACTCATTTCCACCGCTCTCACTCTTGGTCTGAGTCTCTTCCCGAACGTCCATGCTTCGCTTCCGTAAGTTAGTGTCGGGATTACCACACTGTCATGCAAGGACTTCTTCACTTCCATACTGACCACCCTATTTCTTGTTACTGCTTTCAACGTTCCTACAACCCTCTTGCACCCTCTCCCATAGTCCCATCTTTACTCAACACACTGCTTAAAAGAGCTGACGATCTCCATAGCCTGACCGTTCAACTTCACCTCACACTCTGACTTCACCCCTTTCGAAGACCATAACCTTGCTCTTCCCCGCATTTACCTTCAAATTCCGTTTTTCGCACACTGTTCCAAACTCATTTACCAGACCCTGCAACTCCCATTCATTATCGCTCATCAGAACTGTATCATCCGCAAACAGCAGTATAGGCAGCTTCCACTCATTTCCCTCCCTTTTCAGCGATACACCAACATCCACTGCTCTTCCTAGTATTTCTTTCAAATATAGTTAGCAATAATATTGAAGCAGTTTTTTATGCCGTACACTCCCTTGGTTGAGGATAGAGCATGCCCTTGTTACAGGGACTTTACTGGACATTTGTCTCGAATCGTCACACGAGTGTCCAAACTCTTGATATCTACCAATGGCACGGGATGGAACTGCCGACCCTTTGATCAGCAGTCAGACACGCTACCGACCATGCCACGGCCCAAGGCAATTAGGAATAATATAAATATATTTATTAAAATAATTATTTTCAAATAAGTTTGCCTGATAACCGTTTCAGCTTTTAGGAAAGAAATGTAATCCTTGTCATTAATTTTGTGCTATTTATTACCAAGATCTTAACATACTGTTACATATATGTCAACTAAAAAAAACAGTATACCAACAAGAATTTCAATGAGTATAACAACACACTAACTTACACAAGTATTATACAAAAAACTGCCTATTCACCTTATAAATATATTTTTAGGATAATGATTACATACAGTAATCCTTCGATTAACGTCGTACATGCGTTCCCGAATAATAATACTTTACTGAAACAACGTTCAGTGAATCCATTTTTCCCATAAGGTTAATGGTAATTTATGATATGTTCCTTATTCTAAAGGCACTAAATAATCACAACAGAGACTCCTATTAAATACAATGCGACTGGAAATCATATTATGGGCAAATTATAACTGTCAAGAGCACATTTCCTAGGCTTCTCAAAACGTTCGATCTTCAGTTTGTTAGTATGGATGACAATTTTGGCTTAAATCCATCACTTAATTTACAATGCAAAACATTGATATTATTTAAGATCATAAAGCTTTTACAATTCAATGAATGAACATGCATTACTTACAATTTATTCATTGTTCATTATTTCCAGTCAAAATTCACTAGAGCTTGAGGGATATAATTGAACACATGCATGTGTTGATGCAAAGTCATACCTTTATTTTTCTGGCAACTTTCAACACATATTTATAGTTTTAGCAGCTTTGTAGACATTTTTATTTGGTGTATCTTAACTGCCATTAGATGTTGGCTGCAATCTGATAAAACTTTAATTCAGAAACTGCTAGACCGAGTTGCTGAGAAAAAATGCCAGAAATAACGTTTGTGACAAACTTTGTTGCCAGACATATGGTACAAAGCATGCACTTTCAATTAATTACCTAACATACAGCAGGAAAAGGTAAGTGATAGATGTAATCACTATTCACTGTTAGTACATAACCCCTTAAGTGCCAGGTCTGTATATATACAGACAAAATGTGTTATGCCAGGTCCGTATATATATATATATACTGTACCGGTATATACTGTATATATGTATATATATATATATATATATATATACCGTATATATATATATATATACCGGATATATATATATATATATATATATATATATACCGTATACAGTATATATATATACTGTACCGGTATATACTGTATATATGTATATATATATATATATATATATATACCGTATACAGTATATATATATATACCGGGTATATATATTTATACTGTACCGGTATATACTGTATATATATATATACCGGGTATATATATATACCGGGTATATATATATACCGGGTATATATATATACCGGGTATATATATATACCGGGTATATATATATACCGGGTATATATATTTATACTGTACCGGTATATACTGTATATATATATATACCGGGTATATATATATACCGGGTATATATATATACCGGGTATATATATTTAAAGGGGCGAGGTCATGTGTCACCCATTTTGACACCTATTACGAGGATGGATATATTTGATTTATTAATTAATTATTTTAATTATTATAATTATTTATTTACTATTTTTTATATACACCATTATAATGAAGCAGAGAACAACTTTAAGTGAATTGAGTTTTCCAATTATTGAGTGACGTAACATAATTTGTTACCTAACTTTTACTTTTTGTTTTCAGTAACAAAAACTTACCAAAAAAAAAATAAATAAACATTAAATAAATAAATAAATACATAATTAACCCTTGGGCGCACAATGACTCTATGTGCGTTATTATGGTATTTACCTCCTAAGCGCACGATGACTCGTTTAGCGTTATAAAACTTTAAAATATTAGCCAAAAATTCAGTTTTCGTCTGACGCGCGTCATATTTGGCGTAGATATTAAGTATTAAGTCTAGTTCAATGGGTACAATTGGCAACCCCCTCAGTTTAACGGTTTACTCAAGGCTGGCTGGGAAGAGAGCAGAGTACAGCTCAGTCTGTTTTTCGATACTTTCACGTTTATTCGTGTATCTCAGTAACTATTTGGTTTATAGTAATTCTGAAGTTACCAGTGGAATCCTCATTAAATTCCGCTTCCATATATGTATGCAAATCAAAAATGTTGTGGGTATTTTGAGCTAGCGCGAGTTAGATATAAGGTATTTCGATTTCTTTTTTACAATTCTTATTTCGGAGTGCCCCAATGTGGTTGTTTTGTATTTATTCTATGTTTTTATTTGCTTATCTTCAAGTTCAATCAATATCGAAGCCGATGGTACCTCATTTATCCAAATACAAGGATTTTTTGGTGGATAAAAATGTCACAGAAACAAATTATCGCCGGGCACAAAACTGGCTCTGAGTGAGCTGAGATATACTGTACTTAGGGAGTGGGAAAAAAAACTTGATTGGAAACTATAGGTGCCCCAAAGGGTTAAAAACAATAGCCTAGTACTATCGTGTGACTAATAATGTAAAACATGTTAAACAAACAAATCTTATCATACATTTAATTTTATTCTAGTAATACCTTTATTCAGCTTAGGAAGGACTACCATGTATAAAATGTTACTGATAAATCTCTCCTAAATTAAATTCAATCATCTGTAGGTAGGGTAGGTCAAACTAAAACTTTGAATCATCAGATTGAAAGTGTTACTGCTTCACTGTTTCAGATAGAGAAGATAGTTGGCTCCTCAGATGACAATCTCCCTCGGACCACAGCAGACGTGCAGGTTGCTCTTCACATGTGCGAGGATACTCTAGACACAGAGAAGAAATTCAGCTCTGTAAGTAATCCACAATTATACACATAATAATAGTTTGTATCATAATATTTAAATTAAATTATATTTAAGATCCTTAAAATTCACTAATTAATTTACTTTCCCTTTGCCTCAATCATTGTATTTATGAAACCTTGATTAGTTTTATGGTAAAGATAAAGAAACTAAAATTCATATGTTAAAATATAGGTTTTTCTCAAGATAATGCTTAATAAGGAAATTTTTCCACATTTAGGAGGAGCTGTTGTGGAAGAAGAGAGCTGAGAGAACAGCCCGACTCGCTGCTGTTCAACTGGATGTGCAGGATAAATTAAAGCTTCTGGAGGACAGTTTCCAAGATAAGGAAGAAGCTATGAAAGCTCAGTTCCAGCAGTTAGAAAAGAGTGCTGGCTATTTGTAAAAAAAAAAAAAAAAAAAAATGCAGTTTACATAAATAACCTTCTTCATATATTACTGTATAATAAGAATTGTGTAAATTTAACAATGAATCATATTACTGTAATTCCATCAAAACGGTTTCTGCAGATATTGCAGGAACTGAAGGATGCTTTTGGTGTTCCAGATAGCTTGAAGATGAAACTGTCCGATGATTATGATAATGGATGCAATGCAATTAATTTGACAACTCAGGAGATCAAATGGTGCTATGGCAAAATGCGAGAAAGGGGTATAAAAGCACGAGTTCATGAGCTGTTATCAGAGAGTGAAATTGTCCTGCCAAAATACGAGCCTCCACCAAGGAATCCAGAATTGGAGGCTCGGGTGCAGAAGTTGAGGTTCGACCAAGAAAACAGGGAATACAGGAGCATGACCAAGTCTGTTGATGCTACATATCAACACCAAACTGCTGGCTTGGGAGAAATTGGTAGGGATCTGAGAACTGTGAACAGGCAGTTAGTATCAGGGGCACAGTATCTCTTGTCTGTTGTTGGGACATTTTTTGCCATTTTCATTGCTCTTGGTATGGCCACTCCAGATTATGGCATTCGAGCACTGATATCAACCATAGCAGCTCTGGTTGTGGGCCTGGCAGAAATGTTCTTTATTATTAGAGATGATTTGCGACAAGAAGATCAAATAGCTGGACAAAATTAAATGAAGTTTATGTTTGTAATATGATTTAAATGAGCAATATACATTCAGCTCTTCTAATTTGCGCCTATATGGGCGACACAGGGCGGCACGTATTAGGAATTAGCGAATTAGGAATAACATACCTTATGGGAAAAATCGCTTATGGTGGACACCTCGAAAAAAAAATGGCCTAATTTTGACAATTTTTGCCCTAAATACCAACCCAAAAGTGGATTAAATGATGAACAATAAGACATACAATAATAAGAAAATACGCCGAAAACAAGAGAGCACATACAATAATAAGAAAATACAGTACAGTGGTGCACCAACTTGCGCGGCCAATAGGGACCGCCGAAAGTGTGATTAGCTAAAGTTGGGGCATTGAGGTAATAGGAATTAATTTAATAGGGACCGGGCATGTACGAAAACTCGCTCCAAAGTTGAACAAACCTAGTCAACCAATGACCCAGAATTGGTACACTAACGAAAACTGGAATTGGTACACTTACTTACAGGTACTCAATATTTTAATGAGTCTATAGTGCTGATTAGCAAGGCATAATAATGAATTACAGTTCTTATACAGAAACTGAACCACCGCCATAGGCCTATGCAATATTTTGCTAGAGTTCAGTTAGCGTTACGGTACAATACTGACGCTCCAACCGTATATGATACTATGAGGTGCATTCTGGCTCAAGTCAAAACTCAAGCAAAAATGCACCTATAATTTGGACCAAGACATCAGTTTCAGTTAGGGCCACTAGGTGGCATCATGGCGCCGCTTGAACCCAAAACAGTGCAAATGCAAATGACGCCTATGGCGGTGTCACAGGTTAATAAAGTATTGAATATCTGTAAGTAAGTGTACCAATTCCAGTTTTAGTTGGTTCCGCAATTCTGGGTCATTGGGTGACTAGGCTAGGTACGTTCAACATGAGTAGGCCTATTTGTAAGTACAAATAATTTTATTGAGTATTTGTAAGTATGTGTATTGATTAGTTATAGTCATTGGGTGACTATATACTGGTATATGGTCGTGTTTCGACACAAACATTTATTTTTCCTCTACCGAATCCTCTTGCTTGTGGCTGAATAGGCCTTCAATTTCGAAGCTCGGGCACGAAAATGCGAGTTTTTACTGCCAAACTCAAATCGGCGGAATATTTAGAGACTGCCGCAAAAGTGTGATTCGCGAAACTTGGTGCAGTACTGTACACCGAAAACGAGAGCAAAAATAATTAGCCTTAAGACTTCAGGTTTTTTAGTGAATCCGACGATCGAATCGTCACGTTTGACCTCCATTTTTAACCCCTGGTTCCCGGAAGGGCTCTGAGGCACCCATAACAAACTAGGGCCCGGAACACGGATGGGCTCTTGAGCACCGTAAGCTTGAAAGCCTGCAAGCTTGTTTTGAAAGGCGTCCGTCCGACACATATAAACACAGCCGGTCGGAGCGCACCTCCAAACACAAGAAGAAAAGGTGTCGTTTGTTATTGTGTGGTCTGCTAAGCCAAATTCAGTAGTGAAAAGTGTGTCATATTGCTAACATTGCCTCGAAACTCGCTCCACGGAAATCTTCATCACAACTGAACCAGTTGACATAGAGAGCTCTACTCAACACCAGTCTACAGGTACGAAACACATCCACGCTTGGAGATGCGTGGGAATTCGGTAGCAGTTAAAATAACAAAGATACGGTAGCCTAGGCATAGACGTTTTTCGGCCAAAACCCCCGGGTTTCGGGGAATATTTATAGAATGCGTAACCGGTCTGTGAGGGTTAATGTTGTCAAGACCAGGCAGACGCTCCAAGTCCACCCGTATTTTACTTGCTTATGTGTGTCTGAACCTTGTATCTCTTGCGTTTATTATGGCCTCTAATGTATTCAGTGATAGCGACGGTGTGCCTGGTGGTAATGATGAAGGAGTTGAATCCCCGGGACAATCAAAACGGTCAAGTCAAGTGCCATGTCTGACGAAAGCTGCGGAAACATGACGATGAGTTAGGCCATGCTAAATATGACTAGTCGTATGGTTTCAAATAAAGTCTATGTGGTAAGTAATATCCTCATATGATGATATCTGTGCCACGCGAAATGATGGGTGTCCACGTGTATTAGGTAAAAAGGGAAGGGCGGATTTGGCCACTTTTGGGTTCCCGAAACACTTATTAGGTACTGTAGATGCTTATTGAGAATTTTGAGTTTGTCTGACCCCCAGGCGCGTATTAGGCGAGCTGACTGTACTATGTTGCTGATAATGTATTGCTTGTACTGTCAGAAATCTACAATCTGAAAGAAATTAATGTAAATACTATGTTTAATTGGGGAATATTATACAGTATCAGCAAAATACTGTACATTTGGCTGTGTCCAATACCTTCACACATCTAACATCTCCCTTTCTTGAATAGTAAAAATTTGAACCGCTTCATTTTAGCAATTATACTGCTAGTACTTCTCTGAGGTGGTTCAGCCATGTGCAAAGAATAGATGTGGACGGAATGCTAAGAACAATTTATGGAAGTCAAGTAAGTGGGACAGGTCATAGTGGAAAACCATCAATGGTATGGGGATAGAAGATTGAAAAATGTATTGAAGAGAAACTTTAGCATTGGTGTAAGGGTAAAGGATGCATTTCTGCCATGACTATATTTTAACAAGGGTTTCCCAGGAGGGAGGAAGGCAACAGATATAATGACGATGGTAATAATATTGGTGGTCCTATATTTCTCCATACAGTAACTGTTGATCAAGATTATTTGTTATCTAATTTTATATGACAGCCCCTAAATTCTTGCCTGAAAACAAAAGTTCTGTTCACAAAATATTTCTAGGTGCAATGCATGCTCAAAATGAGCCAAAGCACTTTTTATATGGGGGCGGGAGGCTAGGAATCCTCATCCCCTTGTAAAATTCACCTACTAGATGAGACAGAGAAAGGGGCTAGGGAATGCGAAAGTGCTTCTGGACCCTTAGAATTGAAACTTTATATGTTTTTTCTATTCGGGCTCTGTCTCGTGTCGGCCACACCCAGCTATGGGGTATGTGCCTGAGTATATCTATCTATTGCCTGACGCCGTGATCCCCGAAGGGGTGGCCACGAACGAACCGCCCCCATCGAGGCTGTTCGTCCGTTTTTCTTTGCTTAGGTATTTTTTCCGGGTGGGGGTCGCAAGCCCACCGACTCAACCTCTTTAGTCGCCTCTTACGACATGCAGAAGGCACGTGGGGCATATTCTATTCCCTAACCCCCAGGGGGGTATATACATACATAAAATACCTTTTATTTCTACCAAAAAAAAAAAAAATTGTGAAACATAGTACAGTACTGTACTGTACAAAGAAGCCTCATATGCACATTTCCATGTATCCAAGCAAGGATGTACTATATTCATTATAGAAAATTACATAGAAACAATCTTGATCCAACGATTGGAAAAATACGGGCAGAATTATAAGTAAAACTAAATAAGAATGCCTGGATGAATGGCAGAGAGATCATACTCGACGCTGAAGAAAGTCACATTGATACAAGTTGTTACCTCTCACAAAAAGGAATCATATTGATTATAAATTTACATTGATACAAAGGAATCATGTTGATTATTTATATTTGTCAGAAGTGTGAAGAAAATTGACACAGCCCCATTGTATATTCCATATTTACCTCTACCCCTGTTTTGAGATGTTACTGTTAAGTTCATAATGTATGGGATACAATTGCATCAAAAAACAATTATAATTGGTAAAGCAATATGAATAAAAGGAAAACTCCTTATTAAGTTCCATTCCTTTAGTAGTAAAAATACTATACCATATAATATATACTCTCATCTACTTGCAATGTAAAAATTCACTATGCCATATTATAAACTTGATTGTTAATGAGCTGCTAGCTTAAGAAATAGCGTATGGTTTTCTAACAATATCTGCTAATTCACACAATCATTCCAATGTTCCTATTACAGTGGGGCCGCACGGATAGCGCATGTATTAGACTGGTACAGTTGATCAAATAAGTGATGTCTCTGCACCAAATATATTTTGATCATTATTTGGTATCAGCAATATCTAAAAGTTGATATATTTGTTTCGAGTGAGATATACAAACATGACTACTTGACCATCTTATTCAACATCTGACAGACATTGATACAGCACAGAGCGGGTCTAACGTAATGAGAGCTGAGACATGACTTATTAGCACTACCGTACAAACGTCGCTATCTGCGAAATCGCTATCCGTGGGGCAAACTTCTTAGCTAAATAAATAAAATTAGTCGGACACTTTTTTTTAATTAACCCCCCCATTTTCTGTTTTCAACCACATACAACATGTAAACAAGAGCTGACTGGTGATTCACACTCTCTTCTTGTAAGGCACCAATTTGCTAAGCCAGCCACTAATTTACCAACATCAATAAAATTTGACGTTCATATTTCCACAAAGAAATAGTATGTCAGGAGGCAGAACGCACTGTTACCTTGCGAATGTTGAAGACTAAAACTCTCTTCATCAAGTGATTCTCATTCGAGGTTGTTGTTGTTCCCTAAGCTGCCTGGCCGAACAGCCCCGAGTCCCTGAGAAAGGCCATGGCCACGATCGGGCTTTCCCACAGAGCTCTCATTGAGTGTAGATTGTGTTGTTGGCGTAAGTGGTTGTGTGAAATGCAGTCTTCTATGATGTGTTTAATGGTATGGGGTGCTGTGTTACATCCCGGGCAGGCGTCGACAACGGAGTCATCCAGTCTCTTCTGATAGCTCAGGAGAGCTGGATGGTGTCCGCATCTCAGCCTGGCCAGGTGGACTCTGTCCTCGCGAGGAAGGGAGGATTCGGAAGGATGGATTTCGGGAGGTCGTGCATGCAGCTGCGTGTTACTGCAGCTACGGGTCCTTGGAGCGGCTTCGGTCGCGCCGGGAATTTCCACACCTCATTTGAGGTTATAACTAAAAGTCATTTTGGCGGCCATGGCTTCAGCTTCTTTGACATATTCATATCTCCGCAAAGAAATGGCTTAACCTAGGATGGATATACAGTCAGGTCTCGATATACTGTACACACATTTTTTATACACGGTTTCGTTTGGACACGGTAACCCCAAAAGTTCCAAAGTCGGCCACAACACGGGAAAAGTCGGGATTATACACGGGTGGCGGCCCAAGCCTAGGTACAGTATATATAAATTATTAAGAATGTTATTTAGGTCTGTCTGTCCATCTATTTAATGCATCTATCTCCCTTATACATAAATATAACTGTCTTATTTAATAGGGCCCCTTCATCATTGACAACTTTGCCTATTAATAATAATAGTCTCCATTCAACATCCTGCGCCAGCATTTTTAATAGCCCGCGCGGAAGTATCATGGAGTACTCGTCATAAGTGCACGCTTAATTCCCTTATGGGATCGTCATTTTGATCGGGTACCCTACAGAAAAAAGCTGTAAAATATAAAAAAGAAAAAAGAACTTAATATCCGTTATCATATGACTTGCCATATGCGTGGATTTCTCATGTTTTGCTTCCCCAACACCAGGCCCTCTAGCGGCCATCTTCGACCTTCCAACTTCCGCGGCCACCCTGTCAACAAGGCTCTCGCCGTGCTCTGCTTCATTCGACGTTCCAGAGCTTCTAGTGAGTCCTTACTCATTTGTATACATCTCTGTTGTAGTAACAAGGTTTAGATTAGCTAGCACGGCTGCCAGATTGGTATGGCCGCAGGAAGTGTGTAAAAATAGGGTACTTTAGTAACAGGGGTCCAGGATCATCGTACCGCGTGTTTTTGTTGTGATACGCCTTTAGCTTTTGTGATTACCTAGCTAGGTGGCTACCACTCTTCAAGGCATGATACAGACTGTCAATATTGAGGAAAGTACATGTCATATTATTCATATATCAGCAAATGCTCTGGTTTAAGGGTGTCTGCACGTGGTGCTCCACCTTCCCGAGTTCGTGTTTTGCTTTGGGCCCCTTGAGTGGGCCTCCCTCATCTGTGTGCTGTTGCCGGGTCTTCGGAGCGTCGTCTGCCGGGATGTTCTTCGTAGCTCGTGGTCAGCCTTAGTAGGGGTTTCCGGCGTAGGCTTCAGGTAATTTAGGATGCTAAATTTTCTGTATTTGATTTTATGCCTATGTATGCCCCTAGTGGTTTTTTTCATGTATGCTGGCATGTTTTGGGGTTAAGGGAGGCATCCCCATATTTATATATATATATATATATTTTTTTTTTTTTTTTTTTTTTTTTTTTTTCTATATTCCAACTTACTTCCTCTCGGGCATAGGCTGAGAGCCTTAACATTCACCGCTTTACAATGAACAGTGATGCCTGTGAGGTCTTGTTCCAGTCTAGGGAGTGAGACATGTGAAGCACGTAGAGTACAACGAGCACCTGCCATCTTGCCTTCACATGAGGCACGGTGCTCACTCATGGCCCGAAACAACCCCATCTCTGAAGCCACCTCGTTCCCGTGCTTCACTGTCTCAGCCCCTACACTCGGACTCTCACACTTACACACACACAACGCCACCTGTTGAGCAGATAACTCACCAGGCATTGCACCCCTATAGCATATTTTGAATATGGGAATATTCATACAGTGCTATTTAATCAGGGAACAATGAGGGTATTTTATTGACGTTTCGGTGGGCTTGTGGTAATGCACTGATACCACAAATTCACAAATTCCATCCCAATAATATCTTCCCATTGATACATCGGGATTTGAACCCGGGACCTTTGGATTACCAGGCCAGTGGCAAGACCACTCCACCACACCTCCCCTTTTATTTATTCTTTATAATGTGTTATGTATGGGACTTAGGTCAGTGGAGCTGTGCCAACTCCGTTTTCCTGTAGTTTTTGTCTGTTCCGGCGGCCCCGTCTAAAAACGGGTAGGAACATTCAAAAGATCCCGGCGTGGTTTGGCTGAACCACACTCTCCCGGTGGAACTGCATTCCTAAAGGGGCTGCAAACTCGGCCCGCCGAGTTAACTAGCCCTGACTGGCCCAGTTACACGTTTAGACTTTCTCGCCCTGCGGCGCCACCAGTCGAGTGTACAAGAGTGATAAGATTAGTTTTGCAAACTTTTTCATTAATGATCAGACACTAACGGTCAAGGGACCTGTGGCACTTGTCACGGGTAAGTAGTTAAAAGTCAGCTTAGACGAGTCCAGTGGAAGGTTAGAGTAGTGGTGCACTATAGCTAATTTTCCGGCGGATTCGAGTTAGGATGTATATCACCTCGCAGGTTATCCTTATGAGCATTGATTCTTGGAAAAAATTTCCAGGCTCCAGAGACTGCTTCTCCGGCGGAGTTGGACGGCCGATCCCGGCAGGGGGGGAGCCTCCTATTATTGGCACCATGCCGAGGTTTGAACTATGCATTACTCCTACCTGCTCCCTGTTGCCTATTTTTGCTCACAAACTATGCATTAAGTGCGTCAAGTGTTTAGATCGTTCTAGAGGCTTGTGGTTATCTAAATGCTGTTCAATTTGCTCTGAGTTGAAAACCGCCTTAGTTACCAATAAAGACTTATCGTGTCTCACGGCGTTACAAGAGATTAAGGTCTCATTTCATTCTTATGCCAAGGACACGGCCCATAAGGCACTTCACTGTAATGATAAAGTCCTGTGGGAAAATCTCATTATTAAGTCACCCCTTGTCAAACCCGGTTCCTCTAAATCTGTCGGACCCAAAGTCAAATTGAAAGCTCTCAGCAAAGAGGTAGTGAGTAGTAGCAGTGAGAGTGAGGTCACCGAGGTTCCCCCCTCCGACCGTACCAAGAGGAGGCGATCACCCTCTCCGAGGCGGAAGTCGAGGTCAAGATCGAGGTCCCCCCGCAAACACTCTAGACACTCTTCCACGGAGCCTTCCCGGTCTACCAAACGCCGGAGAGAGGACTCTTGAGGAAACAATGAGTCAGGCACGCAGCGGCAGCCGGCGGGACACCCCTCAGCCGCCGCCCCCTACCCCTCCCTCTGACACGCCTCAACGTGATTCTGGGGACTCGGAAGTAGGGTCGGATATACTGGAACCCACACCTAGTCATGAACAATCATTGAGTGTGCCTCCCAATGTTACCTTTGCCATACCTAAATTGAATTATGTTCCCCGTAGTGTTAGATCGACAGGCCCAAGTAGGGTTTTGGCCGACCAGTACAGGGGATATCCGTCGGGGTCACAACTAAACTCTCAAGTGATTCCAGACTCCAAGCCCTTTGTGGCAGGGGGTTATTGGCGTCAGTCTGAACCTTCTCAACCTCTTTTTAACGTCAATCATGAAATGACTGAGGAAGGCGGCATTGACATGTTGCCATCATCGGTTCCAGATTTAATGTGGCCCCCGGCGGATAATGAAATAGAGATACAACAGGATAATTCTGAGCTGAGTGGAGAGCCGGGGGAAGTTATGTTATCCCCGGCTCCCCAGTCACTCACAGATGAAGATTCTGAGGCAAGTTCCCACTCATCCAGGGACTCCCACAGTAAGTGTGTTACTTCGGATCAGATAAGTGATTTATTGCATAAGGTGATGCAACATTATCAACTCCCTGCCTCTTCGGACCCCCCCGTTTCTAATCCAACTGTGTCCCCTAGTACTTCTCTTGTCAGGCCCCTAGATCCTCCAGGTTTCCTTCCTTCTTGTCCGACCCCGGTGGTGGCCGCGTCGCCAGGCACTACAGTGCCGGCGACGCTAGCTACGTCCACCTTAAGGGTTATTGCAAACATCCCTCCCCCTCCTTTAGATAGGGCACCTCTGAAGAAGGGCCCCATGCCCCTTCTCTATGGCCCTGATTGTTCTTGGGTCCCTGTGATACCAGAGAACCCTTAACTAGCTCAACCTTCCGTGTCAGGGGAACTACCAGTACCCGGCGGGTGGTTTATTGAAATCAACAAGAGCCGCAAATTTAGGGCAAAAGATGAGGCAGGGAGAGTGTTGGATGTGTTAATTAACCCTCCAGCCCCGGGGATTATAGCTCGCGACTGTGCTGCGGTACCGGGTGTTTTGACGATCTTTGGGCTATGTTAACTCCTCTGTAATTCAATGAATATGGCATGTAATGTTATGAATAAAAAAGAAAAATGTTCCACAAACCTTCCTCTGTAGAATGGCGTTGAGTAGAGGTCTCTAGCCCCTCTGGTTGCATAATGGTGAGCGCGGGAAGACGAGTGCTTTTCGGCGGCAAATTCTTCCCGCGTTCGGATGCGTCGCCCCGGCTACGACGCACCTAGCCGCTCGTCGCGCCAAAGTGTTTATCTCCCTTAGACGATTTTAGTGTTTGATATTGAGAATGTGATGTTTATTTGATATTTTTATAGTTATTTTGAGGCCAATTATATAAAGTATGTTTATTAGGGTATCACTGTCACTAATATTGCTCATTTTCACTCGATACCGTACATTTTATTAGTAATTGAGGTAGGTTATTGTTATATTAGGGCACTGATTATTAGTTATTACAGGTGTTTATTATACTTTGGCCATCAAGTATTGTGTCTTGTGTCACTTTCAGTTTGATAAATATGCTTTAGAGTGTCACTGTCACTGATAATGCTCATTTTCACTCGATACCGTACATTTTATTAGTAATTGAGGTAGGTTATTGTTATATTAGGCACTGATTATTCGTTATCACAGGTGTTTATTATACTTTGGCCATCAAATATTAGGTCTTGTCACTTTCACTTAGTTATATGCTTTGTAAACGTTTTATATACAATTTATTGTGTCTTTTTTCACTGATTTCTATATTTCTATAGGTTCTAATCATATGAATGTCACTTATTATATACATATGTGTCACTTTCACATATTATTATGGTGTAATTGTATTTGTATCAATTTTCTCATAATACATGACTTTTGTATAACAATAAATTGGTTTACTTCCACTTTTTGCCTATATATATACTGTACATATTGTCCTTTTCTTTGTCACTTTCACTATGATTATTAGAACTCCTGCTTGGAATGGTAATCAAAGAAGCACCCTATAGCACAGAGTGCCACCTTGCACTCCACACACTCCATGGTGGAATTTTTACCTGACCTCGCCCTCAGCCTGCTGTTGTAGCAGACATGGCACCGCTTCTGCTGCGTTCTTCCTGATTCATCCTGAGGCAGGAAACCAAGCCTGTGCCTATTCATGTAATATGCACACTGCAAGCGGCCAGTAACGGCGGGCCCAGGATGTGCCACTGCCCTCTGTGGCGTACCATACTTCTCCAGGAGCTCCGTCAACACCTGCTTTTGGAACCTCCGCAGGCTATTGAACTTCATGGGTGTGTTCACATTCCGAAGCTTGTATATATTGTAGGCATTGAGAACTGACATGTCCACCATATGCAGAAAGAACTTTTTGTACCATCTGCACGAGGTACGCAGGCAGTCAATGAAGCCTATCTGCATGTCGGACTTGTCCACCAGCCTCATGTTGATGTTGTAGTCCAGGACAGCATCGGGCTTGGTCACCCTGGCCTGGGTGCGGCGATCCACCTTGCCAGTCTCCACCATTTCCCCCTTGTGGATGGTGCTCAGGAGGTTGACCTTCCGCTGGTCGTGCCAGTGGATAGCCAGAATGGGCCCCGACTTCTTCCTGAACATATCACCTTTTTTGGTCTTTGGAGGGAAAGGTGGCATGCCCTTCCTTTTCCCTCTTACTGTGCCTACAGTCCCCGTCTTGCGCTCATGCAGGTACTTTGAGAGAGTGGGGGACGTGTAGTAATTGTCCGTGTAGAGGACGTGATTCTTGTGAAAGTAGCGGTCCATCATGGCTTGCACCACTGCTCCGCCAAAGCCAATGAGGGTGTCCACAAGCACATCCCCTTCCTTCCCGCTGTAGACCAGGAAGTCCAGGACATAGCCAGTTTGGCAGTCGCACAGCACAAAGAATTTTATGCCAAAGCGATGTCTTTTTGAGGGGATGTACTGCCGGAAGCTGAGTTTTCCCCGGAACAGCACAAGAGACTCATCAATGACGACCTTGCGGAAGGGCTTGAAGTAGGGGGTGAAGCGTTCTCGCATCATCTCGTACAACGTCCTAATCTTCCACAGCTTGTCTGGGAGGTGGACGTCAAGGTTGGTGACAAGATGGAGCGCTGCGAGGATATCAAGGTACCGGTCGCGAGATATATATTTCCCGAATGCAGGGGTGGATATGAGATCATTGGTGATCCAATAGTCAGGCAACCTATGCTTCTTGACATGAGGCATTAGCATGGTGAGTGCCAGGAACACCATGAACTCTTTATGAGTCACTGGGGTCCACTGCCTCGTGTGGCCCTTGGTCACCTTGCCCAAAAAGTGGACCTGGAATTGGTGCTGCTTATTTGTCTCTTTGACAACATAGCCTACCACCTCCTCATCAAAGAAGGCCTCAAATAGTTCATGTGGTGGAGCATTGGGGCCTGCAGGAAAATTGGGGGTAATGCCTGAACCCTCCAGTACCTCATCAAAAGCTGGCACATCAGGGTTGTATCCATCCCCATCAACTACGTCTTGCCACTGAAAAACATAGAATGGGTCTTGTCTACGCTGACGAGGAGCTCCAGCTGGTGGCCCAGCACGCCCACGGCCAACTCGGGAGGCGCGCGCCCTAGGGCGGCGAGGGCGTCGGCCAGGGCGGCGGCCAGCACGACGGGCAGCACGACGCCGGGCCAAGCGGATGGGTCGAGGGTCGTCGATGTCCATATAGTCATCGTCAGAGTGGTCATCTTGCCCTGACGGTGGACCTATGTAATCATGGCCAGAGTCTTCAGAGAGGTGCCCTTCATCATCAGTGGCCCCCACATAATCTGGCGGGGAACGAGTGATGCGTGGGCGGCGTGCGGGTGGGCGAGGTGGGGAAGGAGTGGCAGGTGAGGCTGTGTCCCCCCGAGGTCCTGGGCTCCTTGGCCTGCGACGAGTGACAGAAAGCAATGCTTCACTGTCACTAGACCCAGGTATTGGTGATGCGAGCTCAAAGACTTCGTCAGGAACATATGTTGACGGCTGGAGAGGTGGGGAGGACCGTGGGGAAAGTTGCGGGGGCGTATGGCTGGGGCCGGCAGGGGTGGACGCCGCGGGAGCCTCGAACAAAACTCGCTTACTTGTCTTTCCTTTTTTGGCATATTTGCTGCCTTTCCCCTTTTCGGCAGCAGTATGTCTCCTGTCGGGGGACCTAGGAGGCAAATAGGCCGAAAGTGGGGGGTCCTCAACCCTTGGCAGTGGTGGGGGTTGTGGGGAAGAATGCGGGGCACCCGGGTCATCTTGGGTGGCGTGGGTAGATAAGGGAGACAATGGCGGGCAAGAAGGGTCACCACGCTCACCCTCACTCACAGCCTCATCCTCACCAAGTATTTTGGCTTGTTCCCTAGCTGCCGCGGCCGCCTTTTCAAGTATTTTCTTCTTATATAAGTGTAGCTTGAAAGGCGATTTAGCTGGCGAAGGGCTTGGGGTCGTGTCACTCATGCGAAACTTGGAGAGTGACCTTGAACTCTCCCACTCACTCACTCTCTCAAGTTCACCATCTGTAGGTAAACCAGCTTCCTCAAAAACTGGTACATCACCTTCATCACTCTCATGTTCTCTCACAAATCCCAGGAATTGCTCTTCTTTGTCACTCTCATGGCCATAATCACTCGACTTATAATTACTGGAGTCGTCACTGCCTTCATCATCAACAATATACTTGGCATCAGCACGCTCATAAAGTCTCAATGTCGTCTCAATACCTCCGGGAGATAACACATTTAGGCGATGGCGTCGGGGTAAGGCGCGACGAAATAGCACGGGCGTCATAGGAAGCACAGTATCGGACACAGCGGAATCACTATTTGGCGTACTATCCATGATGGCGTCGGGGTAGATACTGATGCTGTGGCGTAGTTTACGTCTGGTGGCGCCACCTACCCTCCCACGATACCAAAAATTTACGCGCGGCATTCGAAAGCACTCACGCAAGCAATGGGCGTTCAAGAGCCCTTCCGGGTTGCGCGGGCCGAGGTTTTTATGGGCGTTAAAGAGCCTTTCCGGGGTGTAGGGGTTAACCCTCCAGCCCCGGCTATGTATTATATATATATTCCCCGAAACCCGGGTGTTTTGGCCGAAAAACGTCTAGCCTAGGCTACCGTATCTTTGTTATTCTGACTGCTTCCGCATTCCCGCGCATCCCCAAGCGTAGACGTGTTATTTACCTGTAGAATGGCGTTAAGTAGAGCTCTCTAAGTCAACTGGTTCAGTTGTGATGATGATTTCATTGGAGATAACTTTATGGCAACAACAGCCACTTTACACTACTTTTCGATACTTAACAACAACATACAGGCACACACGAACAAGCGACGCTCTCCTTCTTGTGGCCGGAGATGCGGGGCGTCGGTTCAGCCGGCTGTTGTTTACATGCGTCGGACCGACGCATCGCACACCAAGCTCACAGGCTTTCAACCACTGGGCGTTAAAGAGCCCTTCCGGGCAGCTCTGGTATGCTTTTTTATGGGCGTTCAAGAGCCCTTCCGGGAACAGAGGGTTAAGGCTGTACCAAGTTCGTACAACCCAAATTATTTTGTGTATACGGCTGCCCCGGCAATCCCTCCCGCCGCATCTGCACGACTGTTTGCGGATTGGTCAAAAGCTGATGGTATCAACGATGTCAAAGCTTTGAATGCTCTCACACCGGAATTGGCTACAACTCCGGTCCTAGACCAGACGCATACACCGGTCATGCAGATGGGGCAGCTGGGATTAGGCCCCTGGGTAGATTGGGAGATAGAAGCTCAGGTTTTTGCTGCTACAATTACTTCTAAGTCTTCACATCAGGTTCCCCAAGAAAATCATGCTTACTTTTTGTTGCCAGTAGCCAAAGCAGAAGGAGTGTCCTCAGATTTACTTATCTTTCTTGCGGCGTCCAAAGTTTCCTTGTACTCCCTTGATGAACCCTTCTCTCCTCCCCCGGCTGCTCACCTTGATAGGGACTTTAAGTTAAGAAATAAGGTCTACCGGATGTTCTCTCAGT
Organism: Paralithodes platypus; assembly: GCA_032716605.1. NCBI lineage: Eukaryota > Metazoa > Arthropoda > Malacostraca > Decapoda > Lithodidae > Paralithodes > Paralithodes platypus. The sequence continues at coordinate 84,317,773 of CM064513.1, read as the reverse complement.
ACTTGGTGAGTCACCGGATCGCCGCCTCCCTTTCACGTACTATTTCAGCCACAGCTGACCCCCAAATTAGGAAAGCTACTGAATTGTCTATTAACCCCTCTTTGGCGGCGCCCGGCTATAGTCGGACATGAGAACCCCAACCTAAAGAGCGGGGCCCGGCTATAGTCGCATGCAATTTTGAGCACGTAATGTGCTCTGAGAGAGAGCCGAGTGGTGGGGAGGAGCATAGGTTCCCTCTGACCGGTCGGCACGGCTCCCGCGCGACAACTGAGGCCCCATCCACACTCATCCTTATTCACTGCCTCACTACACAGGGAATTATGTAAGGAAATTACCTTATTTTAGGGTTTTTGCACTCATGTTGCACGATCATTGCAAGAGAACGCGTGGTCGTAGAAGGATGGTTCTGGTGTCATTGGAAAGCTCAATTAACGCCCTTTCAGGGATACATAATTGTATTACGCTCTGGCTCTTGTTTATGCATGAAAGCTAGGAAGGACCCTGCTAAGAAGCCTTTTCATAAATCAAAAGGCGGTAACAAGCCGTACCAGCCACAAGCTAAACAATCACCAAGAGATCCCAGACCCCCTCCTCAGCAGGGAGGTAATCTGCACAAGCCCAAACAAGGTAAACACTCTGGGTATAAAGGTAGGGCCCCTCAGAAGGGTAATCAGGGCCATTCATCAGCCAAAGCTAGCCAAGCGTCAGATGCCAACCCACCTCCCCCTCCAAAAAACTAGCCACTCATACTCTCAGCATCCCGGTGCCGTGCATAAAGACACAGGATTTGAGAGTTCCCCGGTTGCACCTGGGTTCGTTCCGTTCATTCCGCTCGGCCTGGCCCAAGAAAACCTGGGCCAGGAAGGTAGTGAGCAAAGGAATCACCTGGCGGTGGCGCCGGCGGCCTCGACTACGTCAGCCGCAGGAATACACCAATGTGTCTCAGGAGGAGGAGGCCCTACTTCAGGAAATTATTATCAAACAGGTCCTTATCCCGGTCAATGCTAACCATCCAGTATTCACATCAAGACTCTTCTTAGTGCCAAAAAGGGACAGTGTGCAGATGCGACCAGTTCTAGATCTCTCGCACCTGAATACCTTTATAGAGAATTCACCCTTCAGGATGTTGACTGTTCAGCAACTCAGACTCACACTTCCGCCGCAGAGTTGGATGTGCTCGATCGATCTCAAAGATGCCTATTGGCATGTCCCTATAAACAAGCGGTTCCAAAAATTCCTCGCTCTGAGGGTAAAGCAAGAGACTTATGTATTTCAAAGGATGCCTTTCGGTTTGAACCTGGCACCGAGAGTGTTCACAAAACTCGTCCGGCAAGCTCTTTTACCCCTGTTAGTACAAGGCATCCAGGTGTTTTGGTATCTGGACGACTGGCTAGTAGTGGCGAACTCTTTGGAATTATGTCAAAATCATGTAGACCAAGTGTTAGCTCATGTACAAACCCTAGGGTTCAAGGTGAACGTGGCGAAGTCTCGCCTTGTCCCCACAAGGACTATTCAGTGGATAGGGCTGGTCTGGGACACCGCCAATCTGACTCTTACTCAGAGTGTGGACAACCGGAACAGATTTCGCAAGAAACTGTTCCGTTTTCTCCACAGTCTGGATACGACCAGGAAAACGTGGGATTCCCTGATCGGCTCTCTCTCAACTGGATACAGTTAACTGTAAAGTTGGGCCAGTTGAAAGTCAAGAGATTAATCCTGGAAGGCAACAAAGTTTTCCCTCTCTCGCCGGAGAAGGAACTATGGCCAATTCCTCCATTAATCCACAGCTTACTCTCGGTCTGGGCCAAGCAAGAAGTCCTCTACTCTATCACGACATGGGTTTCTCCCCCTCCTACGGTATGGGTAGACACAGACGCCTAGGGGGCACTAGGGTGGGGCTATCAGTCCAACCTAGGCCATCAAGGTCAAGGCACCTGGTCAGACAAGTCAGTCAGTCACATATCAACAAGCAAGAGCTTTTAGTCCCTCTCTTTTTTTCTCCAAACCCACGGCATGACTTTGCAACACAAATCAATAGCGTTCCGAATGGACAACCAAACTGCAGTTTATTGTATTCAGAAACAGGGCACAGTGAGGTCACGAGAGTTGTTGACGGTTTTCGAACAGATTTTTGCCCTAGCCGAATCGCTAGGCATTTTCCTGCATGCAACATATCTCCCCGGCGTGGCGAACGTCTGGACAGACGCTCTCTCTCGCCGGCGGTGCACTCTAGTAGAATGGACTATCAAACAGGCTATCTTTGACAAGATGATTGCAAAGACGTCCCGTCCACAAGTGGACTTGTTTGCATCCACAGAGAACCACAGACTCCCCCTCTTCCTCACTCGTCAGGGGGTAACTCCGGCGGGGGGGACCCGATGCATTGTTGGTTGATTGGAACAGGTGAACCTCAATCTATGTTTCCTCCACCAGATTCTGTGCTAATGTGCAAAGTAATTCACAAGCTGAGGGGTTACCGGGGCCGAGTCGTGATGATCACGCCGCTATGGCCAGCCCTGGTATGGTACCACCAATTGCAACAGTGGTGCAGGACCCCGGTGTCCCTCCCGGTCTCCGCTTTCCACTTGGAAACGATTGGCAACCTTCGGACCTCGCTCAGTTTTGCCTTATGGACATTTACTCTGTCAAATGGTTCGCTCAATTTTGGGAAAGTGTCACTAATAAATTGATGAATCAGTACACTCTGTCTACCAGGAGACAATATCAATCCCATTGGAAAACCTTCACAACCTGGATTGTAGAGTCAGGGCAAACGACTGCCTCGGGAGCTTTAATTTTCAAATATTTAGACTATCTATTCGAGCAGAAACGTTTTTCAGTAATCACGTTAAAAAAACATTTGTCTGCCATTAGAACCCCCTTTTTTTTTATCTCACTGGTCTTTCCATACCGCAGGCGAAGGAGAAAGGTTTTATGAGGGCGTGTTTCAAGCTACGTCCACCGCCCCGTCAGCTCATGCCCACCTGGTCACTTCTTACAGTTTCTTACAGTAGATCCTCTGGAAAAAGGCAAACTATGCCTGTGTATCCAGCTCAGTACCAGTACTTGCACTGCTGCGGTCGTTCACGGTGTTGGCGGCGGCGGTAGCAGACGCAACATTTTTACTATTCTGTATTTTTGTTTTATAATCAAACTTCAAATCTTGTCTTCCCCATGCTTTATCAAGATTACTTTCAAACTCCCTTATTGATTCGGAATCGACTACATACTGGGGCAGTGCGTTCCACTCATTTAACACTCTATCACAAAATGAGTTCTTTGCCTTCTCAAGCCTATTTCTTTCTTTGTAAATTTTCTTAGAGTGTCCTCTCGTTCTTGTTCCCTCCCGCATCAAGAAGATACCTTCACACACATCCTCATCGTACTTTCCTGACACTATCTTAAAAGTCTCTATCATATCCCCTCTCTTTCTCCTATATGCCAGTGTCGGAAGCCCCAGTGTCCTCAACCTCTGCTCATAGCCCGCGTTCTTCAACGTTGGTACCAGCTTGCTAGCTCTCCTCTGCACTTTCTCCACTGCTTCTATATCCTTTACCATATATGGAGCCCACACCTGGTTTGCATATTCCAGGTGCGGCCTAACCAGCGCTGTATATAGATTCCTGAAGATTTCTTCGTCAAGTGACACAAATGTCCTCCTTATCAGCCCTACAATTCTATTGGCTTTGTTTATCTTTTCCGCTAAATGTTCTGAGAAATTTAACTTATTGTCTATCACTACTCCTATATCCTTTTCTGCACTCACTTCCTCCATCGCTTCATACATACTGTATCCTACCTTGTCTATCTTGCTGGTCCCAATCCGCATGTACTTGCATTTTTTTGGATGAAAAGGCATTAACCAATGCTCAGACCATCCCTTCATGCCCTCCACATCTCCTTGAAGCAAACCCATATCTTCCTTACTCCTCACTCTTCTATACAGTTTAGTGTCATCCGCATACAGGTATACCTCACTTCCATTAGTTATAACTTCAGGCAAGTCGTTGATAAATATAACGAACAGCAGTGGTCCCAACACAGATCCCTGAGGTACCCCACTTGTAATTTCCCTCCACCCCGAGCCTATTCCATTCACCAGTACCCTCTGTCTCCGATCTTTCAGGAAGGCTTCTATCCATTTCACACATTTCTCCCCTATATTATAGCTTCTAACTTTCTCTATTAACCTTTTATGTGGGACCTTATCGAAGGCCTTCATAAAATTGCAATATACCACGTCTATTACATCACCATCTTCTAGAATTTGCATCCAATCATCTACCACCTTAATTAGCTGTAGTACCGTCGACCTCCCCGGCAAGAATCCGAACTGTCTCCCACTGAAAAGTTGGTTTGACTTCATATGATCCATTATTCCTTCTCTAATTACCGTTTCCATTAGTTTACACACAACACTTGTCAAACTGACTGGTCTATAATTCCCTGGGTCATTTCTCTTTCCCTTCTTAAATATAGCTGTTATGTTCGCCTCTTTCCAGTCCATCGGGATTTGTCCTGTATTAAACGATACCTCAAATAACATTTTCAATGGCTCTACTAACATCTCCCCTCCTTCCTTTATGATTCTTGGGTGTATCCCATCCGGTCCCGGTGACTTACTTCTGTTCATTTTTTCTATAGCCCTTCTTATTCTAGCATGGGAAAACTCTACTAGTTCCAGTGCCGGTGCCTGTTTGATGGGAATAGTAGGCACTGCATCCTCCGACTCCACTGTTAGTACCCCCCCAAAGTATCTCCCCAGCATCTCTGCTTTCTCCTTATCAGTCTCCGCTCTACTCCCATCATTCAACCCCCCCACCAGCTCTGGGATCCCTACTCTTCTTGTTAACTTTTCCTGAATGTACTTCCAGAATATTTTTGGATTATCCTTCACATTTCTAGCTATCTCTCTCTCCCTCTCCTTCACCCCCCTCCTTGTTTCCCACCTTATTTTATTGTTTATTTGTCTGCGTTCCAGATCCACTTCCTTAGCCTCTATACTAGACCCCCTGTTCTTTTTTAAAATTTTTAATCTTTCCCACAATCGTTTCTTTCTTCTAATCAATATCCAAAGCTTTCTTTTCATTGGCAATTCTGGGTTAGTTCTTTTCCTCAATTTTGTTTTATCCTTATATTCCCTTACTGGTACACTTTTGGATACAGCATTCTCCAGTTTGACTCTAATTTTCCTCCACATTCCTTCAGCGTCTTAACCGTTCAAATATTCCCCCCAGTCAATGTCCAAACACCGTCTCAGCAGCTCATAATCTGCTCTATCATACATGTATATTTTTCTATTGCTTCTATTATCCCTCTCCGATTTAATGTTACAACTAAAGCTTATACAGGCATGGTCACTACGACCTATAGGGCTATCCACATTAACATGTTCCACTATATCCTCTTCATTGCTAAAAATCAAATCAAGTACACTCCCCTGCATCCCAGCAATTACACCATCCCGCTCCTCCAGTCCGTACCCTACTCCCCTGTTAGCACTACTGGGTCTGCCTCTTTGTCTCCTGTCTCTCCCTGTGACACCTCCACCCCGTTCTCCTCCTCCGTCACAACTCTCATCACATTCTCTCCCCTCCCTGATCTCCCCCTCCTTTCTACTCTTATAAACCACTTCCTCACTTTTCCGTCCTTCACTCTCCAGTAAAAATTTCTCTTATCCTCCTCATCCAGCTTTCCATTATTTTCATCAGCCTTTTCTTGTAATTCCTTAATTTTTTTCCTTTGTTCTATACTCAAATCCTTCTTTAGTCTTATGTGTTTCAGTTTATCATTTGTATTTAGCCTCCAACTAAAATTTGTCACAGTCTCCGCCACTACCCTAGTTTTAAACTGTACCCTTATAGGTCTCATCTCTCCCCTTTTATATCTACCTATCCTACTGATCTCCTCCACCTGCCCTTCCCATCCATATACGTCCTCATCCACACCTTTCAAGACCTCCTTCACTGTCTCCATATCCCTCACTTTTCTCACTCCATTATCATTCATATGAGTCTCTATATCTCCATACAAGATTACACCCCTATCCCTGTCCATGGCCTCCCTCACGACACTCTCCTTGTTCTTCATGACCCCTACAACTGCACTCTCAAAACTTTTTTTGGTCATATTCATTTCTTCCTTTTGCTCTTTCATAATATCCTCCAAATCCTTGACTTTTTGTTTACCTACCACCGTCCATGCAGTCGACTCCTTTACTTCCGTGAAACGTCCTTCGTATTCCTTCAGCTGCTCCTTCAATGCCATATTCTCTGCTCCCAGTTCATCTACCCTTTTCAATACTATCTCTAGGCTCTCATTAACTGCCAAAAAAGGCCTGCATTCACTTCCTTCGCTAGGCCTATTCCCTTCCCCACGTATCACACCACACATTACACACAGTGCCTTAACTTTCTCACCAATATCCCCCTTCCATTTCTCCGTATCACTCATCCACTTTTCCAAATCCTTCACAACAATACTAACCTCTTCTAACTTCTTATCTGTGCTCTTAAATCCCCGAAAACGTTGTAACCTTCCTTCCGCCTCCGTCATACCCGAAATTCCCTCTGCCATGTTTGTTTACAATCTCAACAACTCACAACCCTACCGCTGTCCCGTCACTACACACTCTTATTACACTATATATCACCCCTCCACCACACCAATATATCCTCCAAACCTTCACTAAATCCTTCCTCTTCTTGTTAGCCCCGTATGCACTCGATATCCTTGAATTAATTGACTATTCCCATAACATATGCCGGAGCCTCAAACTTGCGTCCGCCTTCCGCCATGGTGTGCCGCCAACCTCGTTATGAGACGGACTTAATTGGTTCTTATTTAAGCATCTCTGAGTCGGTAAATATCAGAATAGTCCTTCATGTTTGCCAGCTTTTCACGGAAATGGCGGGCAGATGGCGCACAATGTCAACAGTCTACTCTATGAACACCAAATGCAGGCTCTTCTTATTCAAATTGATATAATATTCACTATAAAGTGTGGCTACACAATCTCCCCAACTTGAAACAGAAGACATTTTGGATTCTCTTGATAAAGCCTTATCGGTACTTCAATCGCGCAAATATAATAATGCGCCGGATTTCTCATGGCTCTTGCCACCGGAAACCGGGTGTCTGAGCTGGCGGCGATGAGCAACGAACCTAATTGCCTTAGGTTTGGGAGACTGCACGATCATGTTCAAATCGTGCCGTCTCCCACATTTATTGCTAAGAACGAACATTCTGACCATGTATTTTCTGAATTTTCCGTCCCGGCTTTAACCCCTCAGGCCCGGAAGGGCTCTTGAACACCCATAAAAAAGCACACCCGAGCTACCCGGAAGGGCTCTTGAACACCCAGTGGTTGAAAGCCTGTGAGCTTGGTGTGCGAGGCGTCGGTCCGACGCATGTAAACAACAGCCGGCTGGACCGACGCCCCGCATCTCCGGCCACAAGGAGTGAGTCGCTTGTTCGTGTGTGCCTGTATGTTGTTGTTAAGTATCGAAAAGTAGTGTAAAGTGGCTGTTTTTGCCATAAAGTTATCTCCAATGAAATCATCATCACAACTGAACCAGTTGACTTAGAGAGCTCTACTTAACGCCATTCTACAGGTAAGAAACACATCTACGCTTGGGGATGCGCAGGAATGCGGAAGCAGTCAGAATAACAAAGATACAGTAGCCTAGGCATAGATGTTTTTCGGCCAAAACCCCCGGGTTTCGGGGAATATATATATAATAGATAGCCGGGGCTGGAGGGTTAACCCTTCCTACCCGGTCTGCCTTAGGTAAGGACAGCACGAAATAAGGGCCGCTACCCGGTATGCCTTATCTAAGGCATGAGCTTAATAGCCTAATTAAGCTTGGTCTGAACGCCGTGCGTACAACTTATGTCAACAAACCCAAGCGTTCGTCACTGCACCTCCGAAAACAAGAAGGAGAAGACTCCTCAATGTTATTGTTCTGACGTCATGACGAAATTAGTGTCTGAAAAGCCCCCATATTGGCAACATCTCTGCAATATTGGCTCCACTGAAATCGTCATCACAACTGAACCAGTTGACTTACAGAGCTCTACTCAATGCCAAAATACAGATTGAAAACCGCACTACGATTATAGATGAGTGGGAAAGTTCTAGCAGTGAAAATAAACATAAATACGGTAGCCTAGGCTTAGACGTTTTTCAGCCATTTCGCCCGGGTAGGGGCGACCGTCATTGGGTAAGACAGCCCGGGTAGGAAGGGTTAAAGAGAGGCCTCACTCATCACCTCTTATGTCCTGTGCAAGCACTCAAAGTTTATGAGGGCTGCGCAGCCTCGCCAACCAGGTGCTTTATGGGTAAACCAGGCAGGTAAGCGTGTTACGAAACGGAAGTTAGTTTCTTACAGTTTCTTACAGTAGATCCTCTGGAAAAAGGCAAACTATGCCTGTGTATCCAGCTCAGTACCAGTATTTGCACTGCTGCGGTCGTTCACGGTGTTGGCGGCGGCGGTAGCAGACGCAACATTTTTACTATTCTGTATTTTTGTTTTATAATCAAACTTCAAATCTTGTCTTCCCCATGCTTTATCAAGATTACTTTCAAACTCCCTTATTGATTCGGAATCGACTACATACTGGGGCAGTGCGTTCCACTCATTTACCACTCTATCACAAAATGAGTTCTTTGCCTTCTCAAGCCTATTTCTTTCTTTGTAAATTTTCTTAGAGTGTCCTCTCGTTCTTGTTCCCTCCCGCATCAAGAAGATACCTTCACACACATCCTCATCGTACTTTCCTGACACTATCTTAAAAGTCTCTATCATATCCCCTCTCTTTCTCCTATATGCCAGTGTCGGAAGCCCCAGTGTCCTCAACCTCTGCTCATAGCCTGCGTTCTTCAAAGTTGGTACCAGCTTGCTAGCTCTCCTCTGCACTTTCTCCACTGCTTCTATATCCTTTACCATATATGGAGCCCACACCTGGTTCGCATATTCCAGGTGCGGCCTAACCAGCGCTGTATAGAGATTCCTGAAGATTTCTTCGTCAAGTGACACAAATGTCCTCCTTATCAGCCCTACAATTCTATTGGCTTTGTTTATCTTTTCCGCTAAATGTTCTGAGAAATTTAACTTATTGTCTATCACTACTCCTATATCCTTTTCTGCACTCACTTCCTCCATCGCTTCATACATACTGTATCTTACCTTGTCTATCTTGCTGGTCCCATTCCGCATGTACTTGCATTTTTTTGGATGAAAAGGCATTAACCAATGCTCAGACCATCCCTTCATGCCCTCCATATCTCCTTGAAGCAAACCCATATCTTCCTTACTCCTCACTCTTCTATACAGTTTAGTGTCATCCGCATACAGGTATACCTCACTTCCATTAGTTATAACTTCAGGCAAGTCATTGATAAATATAACGAACAGCAGTGGTCCCAACACAGATCCCTGAGGTACCCCACTTGTAATTTCCCTCCACCCCGAGCCTATTACATTCACCAGTACCCTCTGTCTCCGATCTTTCAGGAAGGCTTCTATCCATTTCACACATTTCTCCCCTATATTATAGCTTCTAACTTTCTCTATTAACCTTTTATGTGGGACCTTATCGAAGGCCTTCATAAAATCGCAATATACCACGTCTATTACATCACCATCTTCTAGAATTTGCATCCAATCATCTACCACCTTAATTAGCTGTAGTACCGTCGACCTCCCCGGCAAGAATCCGAACTGTCTCCCACTGAAAAGTTGGTTTGACTTCATATGATCCATTATTCCTTCTCTAATTACCGTTTCCATTAGTTTACACACAACACTTGTCAAACTGACTGGTCTATAATTCCCTGGGTCATTTCTCTTTCCCTTCTTAAATATAGCTGTTATGTTCGCCTCTCTCCAGTCCATCGGGATTTGTCCTGTATTAAACGATACCTCAAATAACATTTTCAATGGCTCTACTAACATCTCCCTTCCTTCCTTTATGATTCTTGGGTGTATCCCATCCGGTCCCGGTGACTTACTTCTGTTCATTTTTTCTATAGCCCTTCTTATTCTAGCATGGGAAAACTCTATTAGTTCTAGTGCCGGTGCCTGTTTGATGGGAATAGTAGGCACTGCATCCTCCGACTCCACTGTCAGTAACCCCCCAAAGTATTTCCCCAGCACCTCTGCTTTCTCCTTATCAGTCTCCGCTCTACTCCCATCATTCAACCCCCCTACCAGCTCTGGGATCCCTACTCTTCTTGTTAACTTTTCCTGAATGTACTTCCAGAATATTTTTGGATTATCCTTCACATTTCTAGCTATCTCTCTCTCCCTCTCCTTCACCCCCCTCCTTGTTTCCCACCTTATTTTATTGTTTATTTGTCTGCGTTCCAGATCCACTTCCTTAGCCTCTATACTAGTCCCCCTGTTCTTTTTTAACAATTTTAATCTTTCCCACAATCGTTTCTTTCTTCTAATCAATATCCAAAGCTTTCTTTTCATTGGCAATTCTGGGTTAGTTCTTTTCCTCAATTTTGTTTTATCCTTATATTCCCTTACTGGTACACTTTTGGATACAGCATTCTCCAGTTTGGCTCTAATTTTCCTCCACATTCCTTCAGCGTCTTCACCGTTCAAGTATTCCCCCCAGTCAATGTCCAAACACCGTCTCAGCAGCTCATAATCTGCTCTATCATACTTGTATATTTTTCTATTGCTTCTATTATCCCTCTCTGATTTAATGTTACAACTAAAGCTTATACAGGCATGGTCACTACGACCTATAGGGCTATCCACATTAACATGTTCCACTATATCCTCTTCATTGCTAAAAATCAAATCAAGTACACTCCCCTGTGTCCCATCTCTATATCTTGTCATCTCTACAATATGTTGCGTTAAAAAACAATCTCTCACTTTCTCTATAAACTTATTTTCCAGGCTACCCTGTCCCGCTGGAGTAGTACAATTTGCCCAGTTGATCCTTGGCAAATTGAAATCTCCAATCAAAATTTTATATTTGTTCTCTCTATTATCTATCTCCTCCATTGCTTTCAGTAGGTTATCATCCTCTCCCCTGCTATTATTTGGGCTTCTATATATAGAGGCAATTAGAATTGATCCTCTTACACATTTTACTTCAATACACAAATACTCACAATACTGCTGTCTCATATCCACCTCATTAACCTTGAGCTCTTTTCTTACATAAATAAACAGTCCTCTTCCAACCTCTGCTCTAATAGCATTTCTCTCATATAACTCAAAACCCTCCAAACTATATTCCACCAGTTCCCTTTCAATTCTAACATTTTTTGGTCTTACTTCCTGTAGGGCTATGACATCAGGTTTTTTCCCCTTCATCCTGCAACCTACATATCAGTTCTCTTTTCTTGTCCTGGGTAAACACATCCACATTACTAAACATAATCCTTAATCCATCTACCATTCCTTCAGCAATTACACCATCCCGCTCCTCCAGTTCGTACCCTACACCCCTGTTAGCACTACTGGGTCTGCCTCTTTGTCTCCTGTCTCTCCCTGTAACACCTCCACCCCGTTCTCCTCCTCCGTCACAACTCCCATCACATTCTCTCCCCCTCCCTTCTACTCTTATAAACCACTTCCTCACTTTTCCGTCCCTCACTCTCCAGTAAATATTTCTCTTATCCTCCTCATCCAACTTCCCATTATTTTCATCAGCCTTTTCTTGTAATTCCTTAATTTTTTTCCTTTGTTCTATACTCAAATCCTTCTTTAGTCTTATGTGTTTCAGTTTATCATTTGTATTTAGTCTCCAACTAAAATTTGTCACAGTCTCCGCCACTACCCTAGTTTTAAACTGTACCCTTATAGGTCTCATCTCTCCCCTTTTATATCTACCTATCCTACTGACCTCCTCCACCTGCCCTTCCCATCCATATTCGTCCTCATCCACACCTTTCAAGACCTCCTTCACTGTCTCCATATCCCTCACTTTTCTCACTCCATTATCATTCATATGAGTCTCTATATCTCCATACAAGATTACACCCCTATCCCTGTCCATGGCCTCCCTCACGACACTCTCCTTGTTCTTCATGACCCCTACAACTGCACTCTCAAAACTTTTTTTGGTCATATTCATTTCTTCCTTTTGCTCTTTCATAATATCCTCCAAATCCTTGACTTTTTGTTTACCTACCACCGTCCATGCAGTCGACTCCTTTACTTCCGTGAAACGTCCTTCGTATTCCTTCAGCTGCTCCTTCAATGCCATATTCTCTGCTCCCAGTTCATCTACCCTTTTCAATACCATCTCTAGGCTCTCATTAACTGCCAAAATAGGCCTGTATTCACTTCCTTCGCTAGGCCTATTCCCTTCCCCACCTGTCACACCACACATTACACACAGTGCCTTAACTTTCTCACCAATATCCCCCTTCCATTTCTCTGTATCACTCATCCACTTTTCCAAATCCTTCACAACAATACTAACCTCTTCTAACTTCTTATCTGTGCTCTTAAATCCCCGAAAACGTTGTAACCTTCCTTCCGCCTCCGTCATACCCGAAATTCCCTCTGCCATGTTTGTTTACAAACTCAACAACTCACAACCCTACCGCTGTCCCGTCACTACACACTCTTATTACACTATATATCACCCCTCCACCACACCAATATATCCTCCAAACACTTCACTAAATCCTTCCTCTTCTTGTTAGCCCCGTATGCACTCGATATCCGTGAATTAATTGAACATTCCCATAACATATGCCGGAGCCTCAAACTTGCGTCCGCCTTCCGCCATGGTGTGCCGCCAACCTTCCTTGCTTGTGGACGTTATTAGGGAAAGCAATCCCGGCGTGATCGGCAGGGCTCACGATATCAGGAAATGGGCAGTCTCTCTCAGATTTATGCAAAAATGTTCAGTAGAAGACATTGCTACTACTCAATTATGGGCTTCCAATCATACGTTCCTAACACGCTATGTCTGTAGCTCTAGATAAACCTGTGTAGCTTTACGTCAACGGGTACAGTAGGTAATGTTCTATTATGTATAAGTTTTGTTGTTAAAAAGGGGGGGGGGGGTGCGGAATAGTCCATATCCCCACTGTGCCCCTCGTGATGAATCACGAGCTGTGATAGGACGGGTTCTACAGTCCAGTATTATTTTTTATGTTAATTCTAAGAAGATATCTCGCATAGTTGCAACTATGTTTGTTTTACCAAAGTGTACAAATATATTTACTGTACAAATAATTTTAAGAAGGGAACGAATAACTACTGCAGTTATAGTTCTAGGGAACACAAGCGTGTCCCACTTTATCATGCATACTTACTTTTGATACTTTTGATGTGTCGCCACTCTTCTAGCGGCACCAAGGAGCGTGGCGCCCCTCGTTATGGGTGGTGATTTTGGTGTAGTAGACTGTTTGAAGCGAGAGCTCGCTCCCTCGCGAGGATGGGCTCGTCTGGCACTTTTTGCAGTTCGACATCGAAGGCTCTCTTGAAGTTGTCTAACGAGACGTCCCTCATGTCTCTTACTCGCCGTGGGAGTTTGTTGAAGAGACGTGGGCCTCTGTGTGATAACCAGCCCTCTCGCAGAGAGCCCATAGCACCCCTGTTATTCATCCGGGGGATTTCACATTCCCAGCCTCTCCTATCACTGAATTTCATGACTATCGGAGTATGTAGTTTTGGTACTAAACCCTCTGCGATTTTCCACGTGTATATTATTAGGTAACGTTCTCTTCTACGTTCCAGTGAGTACAGATTCAGTGCTCTTAACCCTTCTGGCCCGGGTGTCATTTTAATATGACACCACGAAATAAGGGCAGGTGCCCGGGTGTCCTTTCAGGAGATAGTGCCTATTCAGCTTGGTCTGAATGCCGTGCGTCCGACGCATGTAAACAAAGCCGATCGTTGCATCACCGCACCTCCGAAAACAAGAAGAAGACTCTTTTGTTATTGTATGTCTGTATGTCGTTGTTTCAGTAGTGAAAAGATCGTCATATTGCTAACATCGCCTGAAAATGCTCTCCACTAAAATCGTCATCACAACTGAACCAGTTGACTTAGAGAGCTCTACTCAACGCCAGTCTACAGATTGGAAACCGCACTACATTTATAGATGCGTGGGAAATTTCTAGCAGTTAAAATTAACCAAAATACAGTAGCCTAGGCCTAGACGTTTTTCGGCCAGATCGCCCGGGTACGCCGCACTGTCATTAGGAGAGCTAGCCCGGGCCAGGAGGGTTAAACACTCCCAGTAGTGTAGATGTTTTATCGAACTTATATGCGAAGTGAAATTTCTTTGTACACTCTCTAAGTCAGTTATTTCACCTGCTTTGCATGGGGATGTTAATATGCTACAGTATTCAAGCCGCGGTAGAGCACTAGAGCGTTATCATAGGTAATTCACCGCGTGTTTTAAATGTACGTAGAATCCAGCCCGTTAGACGTTTCGCAGCCGCAACTTTGACCTGGTTATGTACTTTGAAACCCATATTTTCAGACAGGTCTTTCAAGGTCTTTCACACTCTCTTTCCGTTCTATTATGTGGTCAGATTCTGTTAAGTAATTTGTAATTTCTTTAACGCCATTATTATCTCCGTACCGTATTAATTGGAATTTGTCTTCATTGAATTGCATGTTGTTTTCCCTGGTCCACTGGAACACTACATTCATGTCTTCCTGCAGTCGGCCCGTGTCCTCTTGTGTGTTTACTATCTTGCTTAATTGTGCGTCATCAGCAAAAGACGACACCGTACTGTGTCTAGTGTTGGTATCTATGTCGCAAATTAGTATGAGGAACAGAAGGGGCGCTAGCACTGTTCCTTGAGGCACTGAGCTTTTGACATCCGAAGGCTCAGATGTTACTTGGTTTACTGCTACTGATTGTTTTAGGTTTACTAGGAAATTGTATATCCACCTTCCGATTTTCCCAGTTATACCTTTTGCTTTGAGTTTGTGGGCTATTATACCATGGTCTCATTTATCAAATGCCTTAGCAAAATTGGTGTAAATGACATCCACGTTTTTCTTTTCTTCTAGCGCTTTAAGAATTTTGTCATAGTGTTCCAAAAGTTGTGAAAGACATGATCTTCCCGCTCTGAATCCATGTTGACCGGTGTTGTGTAGTTCATTTGCCTCCATGAATGTTGAGATTTTGCTTCGCAGGACTCGCTCGAAAACTTTAATGATGTGGGAGGTTAGAGCTACCGGGCGGTAGTTTTTTGGTAGTGCTTTACTCCCTCCTTTATGCAGTGGGGCAATTATTGCATTTTTCAAGCTATCTGGTATTTCACCCGTGTCTAGACTCCTTCTCCACATTATAGTCAGGGGTTTTGAGAGGTTTTCCTTACATTTCTTCATTAGGATCGAGTTCCATGAGTCCGGGCCTGGTGCCGAGTGGGATGGCATGTTGGAAATGGCCTCTTCTATGTCTTTTGGACCAAAATCAATATCCAGCATCTGGGGGGTTTCCGTGGGGGAGGTTTCCATGAAAAATATATTTTGGTCTCTGATGACTTTTGTTTCATCAGGCTCACTGAATGCCATTTCATACTGCCTGCGTAAGAGTTCGCTCATTTCCTTTTTGTCCCCTGTGAAAGAGCCGTCCCCTTTGCTTAGTGGGCCGATGTTTGATGCTGTTTTAGCCTTTTGTTTGGCGTATGAAAAGAAGTACAGTAAACTTCCGTTAATCCGAAGGGCAGCGGACCGGCCCTCGTTCGGATTAGTGGATTTTTCGGATTATCGGACTTTACCCCTATGAACCTGTGTATGACGAAAACATTGAGACATTAGGCCACCCAAATGACACAATGGTGCACACACATATCATATGTTCATGAAATCACTTCAAAAGTTTACCATTGTCATTGTAGCCTATTACCTACTTCAAAACATTCAGATTAATGGTCAAAGGAATCTGCTGATATAAACGTCTTCTTCTTCTTCCGTCTACTAGCGAGTTTGTCTTGCTCTTGAAGATCAGATGTGGTTCGGGAAGTAATGCCTTAACAACGGCACTTCCCTGAGAGGTTCTTGTAATTTTCCTTTTGTGATTTTCCTTTTGTGACGTGCTCTGTTATATTATATTGTATTGAAAGCTCACCCTTGTCTTGTTGTCTTGAAAGCACCCTTGGGACGCTCCGATCACTGAACTATAAATAGTAGCGTATCGGAACGTCCAAAGGTGCGTTTTCAAGCTCAAGACTAATACATCCAAAGGTGCGTTTTCAAGCTCAAGACTGAATGCGCTTGCAGAAAATGCGGTGCAAGCCAGTAGCGCATCGGAGCGTCCCAAGGATGCGTTCAAGAAAAAAACAAACTCTCTAGCAGACGATGTGGAAGAAGAAGATAAAGGTGTTTACGTTTATATCAGTAGCTTCCTTTGACCATTAATCTGAATGTTTTGAAGTAGGTAATAGGCTACAATGACAATGGTAAACTTTTAAAGTGAATTCATGAACATATGATATGTGTGTGCTCCATTATGTGTCATTTGAGTGGCCTAATGCCTCAAAAAGGGGACTTTGGGACTTCTTGAAATTCGGACCATCGGGTGAATTTGGATTTGGCCTCAAATTGAAAAATTTGGACTATTGGGAGATTCGAATCATCGGTCGTCGGATTAACGGACTTTTACTGTATTTGGAATTTTCCTTTATACCTGCAATAGCTTTCCTCTCCTCTTCCATATGTTGTAGTTCATATGATATTCTTAGCCTTTGTTCAATTTCCACAATTTCTCTATCTATTTCGGCCTTTTGCCTATCCTGTAGATTTTGATGTGTGCGTCTTTGTGTGAGTAATTTTCTTCTTCTGTACAGCCTCCTCCTTTCCCGATCTTGTTTGCTTCTTCGTTTTGTTTGTCTTGCAGGTATATGGTGGCTACAGATTTGGGTCATGGTTTCTGTTATTAAGACTAGACATTCTGCTGGTGTCAGGTTATTCATTAAATCTTCCCAGTCTATTTCCTCCATTTCTTGATTTACCTCTTCCCACCTAATGTTTTCGTTGTTGAAGTTAAATTTACTGAAGGGGCCGGTTTTTGTTCTCGATTCTGAGGTTGTCTGTACACTTTCTAAGGTTGTTTTGATCTCAATTAATTTATGATCTGAGTACGTTGTGTCCGATATGTTAATGCTGTGTACTAGAGAGTCGTTTTTAGTGAAGACCAGGTCTAAGATACTTTTTCCCGTGTGGGTTCAGCAATATGCTGGGTAAGACTAAAAAAATCACAAAGTTCAAAAAGCTCTCTCGTGTTTGCTTCTCCGGTATTATTTGCCACTAACTGGTTTTCTAGTTGTCTCCATTTAATGTTTGGTAGGTTAAAGTCTCCTAGCCATATAATATTTGGTGTTGGGTTCCCCAGGGTTTCCACTTCTGATTTTATTTTGTTGTGCTGGGTTTTGAATTCTTCTCGGGATGAGTCTGGAGGCCTGTATGTAACAATAACTGCTAAATTTAGGGATTCTATTTTAACTCCAAGTATTTCCGATCTAATGCAAAGATCTGACCATGAGCAAGCAGTTTCTTAATGTCACGTACTGCTTGCAAATCTTTTATACTTTTTTATACATGTTGTATTGCATACAATAAAACTTAAATTTTTTTTAGTTGGATTCTTCTTCCCTAAGGTTAGGATATTTTACGAATGTCCCGCCTCCAGTCTTGATATTCAGGCGAAGTCGTCAATGATGAAGGGGCCCTATTAAATTATATGTTTGATTCCCGAAGGGAAGTAGAGAAAACCTAATATTTAGTAGGGCCCCGTAATCATTGACGACACTGTCCCTCCCGACCATTCCACTTCCCATTCGTTGATTTCCATAGTTTATTCTTGGTATATCAGTGAAGGTCGAAGATGCCCGCTAGAGGGCCTGGTGTTGGGGAAGCAAAACATGAGAAATCCGCGCGTATGGCAAGTCATATGATAACAGATATTAATTTTTTTTTCTTTTTTATATTTTACGGAGTTTTTTCTGTAGGGTACCCGATCAAAATGACGATCCCATAAGGGAATTAAGCGTGCACTTATGACGCCATGATACTTCCGCGCGGGCTATTCAAAATGCTGGCGCAGGATGTTGAATGGAGACTATTATTATTAATAGGTGAAGTCGTCAATGATTACGGGGCCCTATTAAATATTAGGTTTTCTCTACTTTCCTTCGGGGATCAAACCTATAATTTTTTTTTTTTTTTTATCTATGAATCATTTCTAATAGGATGGAATTGAAAACAATATTATCCTTCCAAAACACACATAATAAAATGAAAAAAAAGAGTCAATAAAAATGTCTCCTATGTCTTTTCAGAAACTAAAGTCCGTCTCATATACAGTATGTTGGTAATTTATCGATCGCTTGCTCCTAGCAACTCTCTCCCTATCTATCCATCTCCCTTATTATACATTAACATAATTATGTCTTATTTGGTCTTTTTGTAATCTATGAATCATTTCTAATGCGATGGAATTGAAATATATCAATATCCTTCCAGCACATAGATAAATAAGAAAGTTAACAAAAAATATCCCCGTCTTCTTCTCTCCAGACACTTCGGTGCCGGAAGATTTGAGATTGATATTTTGTTTTGTTTTTTCCCACGGTATGTTCACCTTGACTCTCTCCCTATCTATCTGTCTCTCTAATGCATCTATCTATCTCCCTTATACATTAACATCTATCTATCTATCTATTGCCTGATGCTGTGATCCCCGAAGGGGTGGCCACGAACGAACCGCCCCCATGCACCTCTGTCCCCAGTCAGTTGACGTCCCTACCCCCAACCAGCACCGCCTTCGTTCATGTACTTCCTCACTCCATCCTTCCACCTCTCATTCGGTCTACCTCTCCCTCTCTGTCCCTCCACCTCGCTCTCGTACACCCTCTTAGTCATTCTCTCGCTTTCCATACGTTCCATATGGCCGAACCATCTCGAGTCGTTCCTTTTCACACTTTCCAGCACATCTACCTCCACACCACACCTCCTTCTTACTTCCTCATTAGTCTGTCTATCCCTCCATGTAACTCCGCACGCACTCCTTAAGTAATTCATTTCCACTGCTTTCACTCTTGGTCTGAGTCTCTCAACCAACGTCCATGCTTCGCTTCCGTAAGTCAGTGTCGGGATTACCACACTGTCATGCAAGGACTTCTTCACTTCCATACTGACCACCCTATTTCTTGTTACTGCTTTTAGCGTTCATAATTATGTCTTATTTGGTCTTTTTGTAATCTATGAATAATTTCTAATGCGATGGAATTGAAAAATATAATATCCTTCCAGCACATAGATAAACAAGAAATAAGAAAGTCAACAAAAAATATCCCCATCTTCTCTCCAGACACACCGGCGCCAGAAGATTTGCGATTTATTTTATTTTTTTTTCCCCACAGTATTATGTTCGCCTTGAAAGTGTCTACACTACACAACATGATAGGGAAATATTGTGACATGTTTTTAATTGACATTTGTGTCATTTTTGCTGATTATGAGTTGGTGGAAAACAAAATCTTTAATTCCATCATATGTGAAATAATTCACAGATTATATAGAGACCAAATAACATACACTTTTAAGTGTGTCAAATAGTTTTGCATTATCAATAGGGTCATAACTTCTTCTCTACTTTCTGGTCTATTGAACCATAAAAAAGGGAGGGGAAGGGAGGGAGCACCCCCGACAGTGACAACCAGTCTGATGATGATAATGATATGATGAACAATATTTCTGTGTTCTCTGGTTTCCATGAGGACGATGAACATGCTAGGGAACTTGGAGGGCCCGATATGCGAGCTGCAGCACAAGGCTTATCAACTTCATCACAGTAACGGGGTCGGGGTTGAGGCCGGGACGGGGCGGGGGGAGAGTCTGAGGGAGTACAGCGGCGGGGATATCAACCGAACATCTATCCAACAAATAGGTCAGTAACAGGTCCAAAACCGTTCTTATTGATGCTTAATGTATTCTATGTTATGTCATACAAGATGTTGGTGGTATAATGTAATATAAGCCGGCTGAAGGTAGGCAAAAACGGCCAAAAGGATGACTTTGGGAAAGTGGCTGGAATGAATTAATTAAATCCCATACAGCCTGTTATTTCTAAAACACGGGTTTGATATACAGTACACGGTACGAATTAACCGTGTATATCGAGACCTGACTGTGTGTGTGTGTGTATTTATTAGTGGCCCCTCCATCATTGACGAACATGCCTATTACATAAGGCATCCTCTTCAAACACTAATCCGCCGTAGTTTGAATCTACCGCGCAGAGCATTTAAAAACTGAGGAGCCTTCATCATGAGCGCACGCGACCTCACTCATGGCTTCAGTCATTATGAATTGGGTTCTCACTACGAAAAAACTTCGTAAAAAATAAAAACAAAAAGAAAATAAGAATAACTATCCAATAAGCTTTCCATCATATCGTGGATGTACTTGTGTGGATTTCTGACCAGACGCTGAATCAGGCGTCATTCCTCCTTCTTTGCTCTGCGCTCAGCCTGCCCGGACGTACCTTTCAGGCTCCGCTGGTTCCGCATTCGTGGCGTCCCTAGTGAGTTTTTTCTCATTTGTTTACTCTGGGATGTATCGAGTAAGGTTAGGATAGGCGTAGCAGGAGTGTCCTGGGCTGGTTGCCCGCAGTGCAATGTATTTTGGGTCGTATGTATGGGGCATCTATTTCGGATGTACCCTCGTGGTCCTGTTGTGGACACGTGAACTTTTCACAGTTTGGTTTAGTTGGTGATGCAGGCGGCTTTCATTACGCGTTAATAATTGCTGCCTTTTATCCTTCTGATGAGGTAAGCTGTGTGTTTGCTGACGTTCCCAGCGTATTTTTCTTCACTTAGTGAAGTTTTTTCTGGGTCCGTGTCAGGCTTCCCGGGGTGGGAAGATATCGCTTCGGTGGTGTGTTGGCGGTGGTTCCTGTTGTGATATTCCAGTGTGTGTTTATATTTCAACTATTTTCATGCCGTCTACCTAGGCCTAGCCAGCCGCTCGTAGCTTTGCCACATGTCTAGTGTTATTATTTATTTTATAAATATGCCCTACTGTGTCATGTGTATCCGGGTTTTAGTTGTGTATTGGCTAATTCCTCGGACTATATTTGTTTCCTGGTTTAGTTGTGTATTGGCTAATTCCACGGATTATGTTGTGACCTTGGTTAGTGCGTGTCTCTCCTCGTGTCGTATTGTTCAGATGGTGTCTGTTCAGGGTGGGGTTTGCCTTCCGGCGGGTTTTTTCTCGGTTTCACCGTGAAAAATCCTGACCGATGAGCAGTGTTAGGCCACACGTGGTTTTTAACACTGGCTGGTTCCCCGGCGAGGGGAGGTGTCTGTGGCTCTCCAGGACTGCGTATCTGTGGGTGCCTGGTTTCAGGCCTCCTTTATAATTCCCGGCGGGATGGCTGTACCCATCCTTACATATATATTTAGTTATATATAAAGAAACGACGTTCGTGAGAACACTCGTTTTTTTTTATAGGTTTTTTCTACCTGGTTTACGACAACCACGGGGAAAACCTAGCTGTTGTTTAGGCGTTCCTCCCCGGCGATCTTTTACAAAGTAGTGGGGTCAGGAACTTGTGGGGTTAACTTTTAGACTTCTCACCCGGCGGGTGCACCTGAGCAGGGTGGGATAAAAAGACTTAGGTCTCTTATAGTTAACCAATCCATGTGAGTGATACTCTGTGTATCGCTGCCTTTACTCTTACGGCATTTGAAGGATCAGTGAGGTTTAACCAAATCGATTTCCACACCCGGCGGGTGCCCCTAAGTAAAGGAACTAAGGAATTTATAAACAAATTCAATTTCGATTAACCTTAATTGGGTGATACTTTCAGTATCGCCGCCTTCTATTTTTACGACGATCGTTTGGGACAATTCGTTAAAAAATCAGATCTCGTATATTCCTGCCCTGGGCTATTCTACTAAAATATTTCAAGGGCCGGCGTCTTTATGAGGGGGGGCTTTGTTACAAAATTGAATCTTGAGACAGTCACCACCTCCTACAGACTATTAGTGCCATACTGGACCATTATATCAGAGGGTATTCTTCATGTTCTTAGCTAAGAAGACTTGTTTAGCCTCTTTATACCCAGCCGCGTGGCGAGATGTGTTAGCTGTGTCTTTGCATCCCGTTACCCGGCGGGTTATTAACACTTGTATGCGAACACTTGGGTTAACCTTATGAGCATTAATTCCTGGAAATTTTTCTTTATTTTTCCAGAGCTGAGCTCCGGCGGACCAATACAGACCCGGCGGTAGTTCCTCTCACCAGTCTCTGTCATGGCTAATGTGACCCCAGTTTTTGCCCTGTGCATTACCCCTACTTGCGCGGGTATCCCAATTTTTGCACATACCCTTTGCATAAGGTGTGTTAGATGTCTAGACCGTTCAAGGGGTCTCTGGGTTACACGTAATTGTTCTTTTTGCTCCCAATTAACCAATAAAGTCCTGTGTGACAATGACAAGACCGCGGCGGTAGCGTTGAGAGAGGTCAGACAACAAATGTCGGCCTACACTACCATTGTCGCACATAAGTCACTTCAATGTGACAACGTCCCACTTTGGGATAAGTTGCTGTCAGAGCACCCTCCCCCTAAACGTACCTCTAGAGTAAGGGGTTTTAAGCCGACAGAGACTAGCCAGGATTCTGTATCGTCTGTGGAGACGTTTAAACGCCCGAGAGAGCCTACTCCCCCGGCAGCCACCTCCTCGTCGCAGGCGAGATCGAGGTCAAGGTCACCCCTCAGACAACGGTCTTCAAGTCGGGCCTCTTCCCCGGCTAGTAAGAAGTGCAAGACTGAAGCTTCCCCCAGGGGCCATGGTGGTGATTCTTCCAAACCTAGGTCCAGTTCGCGGTCACACCGTAGCCACAAATCCTCCAAAAAGGATTCCCATAAGAAGTCCTCTCGACATTCTACTAAGTCTAGTGCATCTCATCGTACCTCTACACCTGACAATGTTTCTGTTACAGCCTCAGAGTATAGTGAAGCGCCTGTCCCTAAACAAGATTTACCTATTGATATTTTAACCCTAGAAATGGAGAGTTCAGGATATTCAATAATTGAGAATGTTTCAGACTCTCAAGAGAGCGTAGGCCAGAGCCTCGGTGTTTGGCGGTTTGCTCAGCCAGGGTCTGACCATCCACGTCCGACTCATACGAGTCACACAGTAGCCGATGTCCACAGGGACGCGGCGACCCCATCCTCTATCCCTGATTTATCTTGGAAACAAGGTGCCCCTGCCTCGGCGGGGTCTTCTCAGGAGGATCGGGAGGAACAAGATGAAGTGTCATTAATTTCAGATAGGGAAGGACAAGGGTCAGGCTCAGGCCTGGACGCCGCCCATGATAATACTAATTCACCTGAAAGTTCTGCACCTAACCAGTTTGTTACAGCACAAGAAATTGATGGGTTACTTACTCATGCTCTATCAAAATTCTTTAATCAACAACGAGAAAACCCCACAATGGACTTGGGGGCTCCCTTGACAGGTTCTGCGGTACGGCCTCTGATAACGTCAATCGATTTATCTAAGATTCCTAACCCTCCTACTCTGTCACCGGCAGGGAGCTCTAAGCCAGCTACGGCGGCATTCACTACGTCAAATGTCAGGGTCATTACGGATGTTAATCCACCCCCTCTAGACAAAGCGCCTCTTAGAAAGGTAGCTATGCCCCTGCTTTATGGGCCAGACGAGTCATGGGTCCCTTTGAACCCCTCTAAGCCAGAGCTTGCCCAGCCTACCTTGTCAGGGGAACTCCCGGTACCACGTGAGTGGTTTATCCAGGGAAATAAGTCTAAGAAATTAAGGGCATTGGATGCCTTGGGTAATGTTTTGGACGTAAATATCAAGGCTATACCTAGTTATTATCATCAGGATTATTTTGTTTATGCATCTAAGCCTGCTTTACCCCCTGCCTCAGCTTCAAAACTTTTTTCAGACTGGTCTAAGCTGGATGGGTTTAATGATATTAAGGCTCTGTTGGCTATTACTCCTGAACTAGATTTACAGACCGTCACAGACGAGACAGCTAATCCAGTGTTGAAGGTGGGACAGTTAGGACCAGGACCTTGGGTGGATTGGGAGGTAGAGGCTCAAAACTTTGCAACCACTTTCACTTCTAAATCTTCCCACCAGATCCCTCAGGATACACATTCATGGTTCTCAATGCCGGTAGGTTCTGCCGGCGGAGTTCCGTCAGCTTTATTTTCTTTTTAGCTGCCCCTAAGATTAATCTTTGTGAACTAAAGGAACCATTCATTACCCCTACCCCTTCTCACCTAGACAGAGAATTTAGGCTAAGGGGAAAAGCTTTCCGCCTGTTTTCACAGTACATAGTTTCTCAACAGGTGGCTAAGTCTTTACTCAGGTCTACTCAGGCAATCGCAGACGCGGATGCTCGAAGATCAGTTGAATTATCCCGGCGTCTGATTCTTCAGTCGTCAATTCAATCCTTAGGTGACATACGCACAGCCTTACTTGAGGCGGTGCGAGCACGACAGGATCTTAGGATGTCATTAGTTCGCAAGCTGCCTGATCGCATTGCTAACCAGGTGGTAATGTCCCCAGTACTTACACCTTCTTTAATGTCCCCTGATATATGGCGAACAGTGTTTAACATGGCACAGGCCGTGAAGCACAGTCCCGCACAGGCTAAGAAACCCGCATTTAACTTCCCCAAACCTAAGCCTCCTACTAAAGCTCAGCCAGGGGGTTCTAAGCCGTTTCTTCCGCCTAAGTCCTCCCAATCCCCCCTGGGTCAGTTCAGGCATAGACAGAGAGGGTTTTCAGGACAGAGGGGACGCGGCCAGTATAAGCCGGGGCAGGGCCAGTCTTCGGCCCACACCAGCCAGCCGGCGAAGCGTCCAACACCACCAAACCCACCATCAAAAAACTAAAGTCTTTCTCACTCCCAGTGCCTACTTTAGAGCCGGAGGAACCGAGGGAAGTACAGCCGGCGAACCCTTGTCTGCTAACTGGGTCGTTCCGAACGTGTCACCAAGCATGGCCGTTAAAAACCTGGGCACGGATGGTGGCACGCAAAGGCATCACTTGGCAGTGGCTCCGGCGACCTCGCTTACGTCAGCCGACAACGGCAAATTGTGTTTCATTAGAGGTGGAGTTGCTGGTCCAGGAGATGATTGCCAAGAATGTCATCATCCCGGTACCCCCAGATTACCCTGTATTCACGTCAAAACTGTTTTTGGTTCCCAAACGGGACAGTGTTCAGATGAGGCCGGTCGTAGACCTGTCGTATCTGAATCTTCACATTTACAACGAGTCTTTCAGAATGTTAACAGTTCATCAAATCAGGCTAACACTTCCGCCGGGTGGCTGGATGTGTTCCCTAGACCTGACAGACGCCTATTGGCACGTGTCGGTCAACAAAAGATTTCAAAGGTTTCTGGCCTTGAGGATCAGGCACCAAAATTTTGTTTTTCAGAGGATGCCGTTCGGTTTGAACCTAGCACCTCGATTATTCACGAAACTAGTCCGGCAAGCCCTGATGCCATTGTTAAAACAGGGAATCAGAGTGTTGTGGTATCTAGACGACTGGCTGGTGGTGGCAGAGACACAACAATTATGCATAAAACATGTCAATATCATTTTAAATCATGTCAAAACTCTAGGCTTCAAGGTAAATCTGGTAAAGTCAAACCTTGTTCCCTCAAGAGTAATTCAGTGGATAGGGCTGGTCTGGGACACCGCCGCTCTCACTCTGAGTCAGAGTGTGGACAATCGCAACAGGTTTCGCAGGAAACTGTTCAGGTTTCTTCACAGTCTGACTACGACACGAAGAGTCTGGGAGTCTCTGGTCGGCTCTCTCAACTGGATTCAGCTAACTGTCAAGTTGGGCCGGTTGAAAGTAAAACGATTAATATTGGAGGGCAACAAATATTTCCCACTCTTACCGGCGGGAAAATTATGGCCCATACCAAAATTAATCCACACCTTACTAGCGGTCTGGGCGAAGAGGGAAACATTGCACTCAATCATGTCATGGACCTCTCCTCCTCCAACGGTATGGGTAGACACGGATGCGTCAGGCACCATAGGGTGGGGATTTCAGTCAAATCAGGGGCACCAGGGTCAGGGACTTTGGTCCCACTTAGAAATCTCTCACATAAATGTCAAAGAGTTACTAGTCCCATTGTATTTCCTTCAGGCTCACGGCCCGGCGTTACGGGGCAAGTCAGTGGCCTTCAGAATGGACAATCTGAATGCAGTTCACTGTATTCAGAAACAAGGGTCAACGAGGTCAAGGAAGTTGCTACTCGTGTCGGAAGAGATTTTTGTTCTAGCCACCAGTCTAGATATTTATCTTCACGCATCTTATCTCCCAGGCGTAGCGAACGTCTGGGCAGACGCTCTGTCCCGGAGACAGAGCACGACAGTAGAATGGGAGCTCAAGCAACCCATTTTCGACCTAATGATTGCGGAGCTCTCCCATCCACAAGTGGATCTTTTTGCGTCCGAGGAGACTCACAAGCTCCCTCTATACCTCACCCGCCGGACGATAACGCCGGCAGGGGGGCCAGACGCCCTAGTGACAGACTGGAACAGATGGAGCTCCATCTATCTGTTTCCGCCGCCAGATGCGTCACTAATGTGCCACGTAGTGAACAAACTACGAGTTTATCGAGGCTTAGTCTCGCTAATCGCGCCCCTGTGGCCAGCGCAGGTGTGGTGCCAGCAGTTAATAATGTGGTGCCCGGACCCGGTATCGCTCCCGGTCGGGTACTTCCACTTAGACACGATTGGCAACCTAGAGACCTCGCTGACTTTTGCATTATGGACATTCAGGAGGCCAAGTGGCTAGCACCATACGGTAGGGATGTGACCAATAAATTGCTCAATCAATATACTCAGTCTACTAAGCGACAATATCAATCTCATTGGAAAGCTTTTACTTCTTGGATTGTTAGAACGGAACAAACTGTACCCTCAGTGGCATTGGTTTTTAATTACTTGAACTATCTGTTTGAGCAGAAACGTTTATCTGTGGTTACTTTGAAGAATCACTTAACTGCGATTAGAGTGCCCTTTTTCGACCTTACAGGTCTATCCATACCGGTGGCGGAGGAAACAGGATTTATGAGAGCGTGTTTTAAACTCCGCCCACCTCCCCGTCAGCTCATGCCTACTTGGTCTCTGGACAAAGCTTTGTCTTTACTTCATTCTCGTCTGTATCAAAATACTGCAGACTTTGCTTTAATCTTAAAGAAGGCAGTTTTCCTTTTGGCTTTGGCCACCGGAAACAGAGTGTCTGAGCTGGCGGCGATGAGCAACACACCTAATTGTCTTAGGTTTGGTAGACTTAATGATTCAATTTCCATTGCACCCTCCCCGGCGTTTGTAGCCAAGAATGAGCATAGTGCACACGTGTTTTCTGAATTCACGGTGCCGGCGTTAAAAAGGGGAAAGGTGCATCATAATTTATGTCCAGTGCAAGCTCTAACCAAATATTTGAGAATAGCTCCTCATAACCCCCAAGGTGCTTTATGGGTAGCGAGTACGGGTGGACGCTTGCTTGAACGGCGATTGGCCTCTCTTCTGGTAGAAGTCATTAAAGAGAGTAGTCCCGGCGTTGTGGGTAGGGCCCACGATTTGCGCAAGTGGGCGGCCTCTTTACGTTTCCTGAAAAACTTTTCAGTTGAAGATATTGCGTCCACGCAGTTGTGGGCGTCTAATCATACGTTTCTCTCTGGATACTTGTCAGTTGCTCTAGACAGACCTTCCTTGCCATGTGTAGCTTTGGGGCAGAGGGTCTAGGTGGCCCTGCAGTCACTTATGTTTATTTTCAAGGAAGGGGGGGGGTGCAGTCAGTTGACATAGGACACCCTAGGCCCCGCCGGAGTGTGAGAGCTGTGATACAATTTAGGGTTGAAATGTGATATGAAAGTTTCTCTGAGAGAATTTGTGCTGGTACAAAGTTTAGTACAGAACAACGGTGTTGTTATAGTAGTTTTAGCTGCGAAAGCAATGTAACATTAGTTCAATGGAGTTCATTAGCAATTGATCTCCACATGTATTTTGGGGTTTATGATGTGCACATATAAACTTATAACTTATTATTTGTCACCACTCGTTGAGTGGGGTGCCTTTTGTAACTACAGATCTGTGTTCAGAATCTTCAGGGTTACCTATTTTTGTCAGGCAGGCTTCTTTGAAGCACGCACCTGCCTGAACCCCCTTTTTCTTGTATATTTCCGGCCTACGCCGTATTAAATACATTTTTCAAAAGTAAGAATACTATGTGGTTGTTTTTATTATCTGCTTTTCTAGAGTTATGATATGATTACGAATGTCCCCCTCCAGTCTTAGATATCAGGCATGTTCGTCAATGATGGAGGGGCCACTAATAAATTATAGGTTTGACTCCTGTAAGGAGATAAAGAAAACCTAATATTTAGTAGTGGCCCCGTAATCATTGACGACTGGGGCCCTCCCGACCGTCCCCTTCCCATTCGTTGATGTATTAAGGATTTTGGTTTACTTGATATGTCAGTGAAGGAGGAATGACGCCTGATTCAGCGTCTGGTCAGAAATCCACACAAGTACATCCACGATATGATGGAAAGCTTATTGGATAGTTATTCTTATTTTCTTTTTGTTTTTATTTTTTACGAAGTTTTTTCGTAGTGAGAACCCAATTCATAATGACTGAAGCCATGAGTGAGGTCGCGTGCGCTCATGATGAAGGCTCCTCAGTTTTTAAATGCTCTGCGCGGTAGATTCAAACTACGGCGGATTAGTGTTTGAAGAGGATGCCTTATGTAATAGGCATGTTCGTCAATGATTACGGGGCCACTACTAAATATTAGGTTTTCTTTATCTCCTTACAGGAGTCAAACCTATAATTTACCTATTTGTAGTTTACAGGAATTGAGCAGCGCTCGTGTTGTCCTGTCTTAGTTACTTTACAATCAATCCATTTTACTTAGACAAATATCGTAATGGATATTCCCAATTCCCAGTATTTTGGACTAACATATCATAGCTTATGTTGTCCTATTTCCATATTTACTTTTATCCAACCTAGATTTGAACACGTTCATGTTCTTCGCTCTCACCACCTCCTCCTCCAAGTTGTTCCAAGTCTCTATACTTCTATATGGGAAGCTGAATTTCTATGTGTCCTTACGACATCTGCCCTTCCTCAGTTTAAACTCGTGTCCCCTTGTCCTTCCATCATCCCTCACGAATAGATCTTCCCTATCTACTCGTTCCAAAATGTTTACTCCCTTGAACATCGTTATTAAGTCGCCTCGTTCCCTTCTCTCTTTCAAGGTAGGCAGTTGTAGTGTCTTAAGTCTTTCCTCATATGTCAACTCCTTCAATCTTGGGATCATCTTCGTTGCTATCCTTTGGACTTTCTCTAATTTGTTTATGTGTTTTTTCAAATGTGGTGACCATATCACTGCTGCATATTCTAATCTTGGTCTTATCATAGTCATTATCAATTTTCTTAACATTTCTTCGTCCAAATAGTTAAATGCCACTCTCATATTGGTTATTAGTCCATATGCTCCTCCAATGATCATGTTAATGGGAGGTTTGACGTACCTCCCAACCTACCAAATAGGAAAACCTACTATTTGGTAGTAGTCTTGGAAAATCCAACGTCAAGGCTATTAACCTAATTGCAATGACGACTTGTCTATTTTGACTGCTATGTCGTCATTCCAACCGCGGTTAAAAAGAAAACGTCTAGAGTCTACTCCTTATCTTGCTCTAGGAGACGTTGTACATTAACCAAAACTACCACCGAAGGTGAAAAAAGCATAGAAGAGAAGAAAAAGGGGTTTACCTTAGTTACCGCTTAAGGCCCATCCTGTGTTCCGTCATGTGCAGATCCCTGTCGAACGTGCGCATGAGCGACCCTCTCTTGTCATCACATCTCACGTCAGCAGAAGAACGCGGATGGGCAGGGGTCCGGCGTGAGGGAGGGTATTATGTACGTTGGATTTTCCAAGACTACTACCAAATAGTAGGTTTTCCTATTTGGTAGGTTGGGAGGTACGTCAAACCTCCCAATTTGTTAGTAGTCTTGGCAAATCCAACGTCAAGGCTGCATAACAAATAGGAGGAGGACATCCAAGCCCAACCTACCAAAAAAACCAATGCATAAAACAAAATTACGAATGACAAAGACACAATGTAAACAAGAGAGTTTAATAAAAGAGTGAAAAACTGAGGAGTAGCTAAAAAGAACAGTTTTAACACATGCCCGTCATTCATAGTAATGCAAAAACATAGACTTGTCTGAAACCAAAAAGGTACTGTACCCAAAATCCCTTTTCTTCAAAAACCAACAAAAACACTGAACACAAGAACAAAACACAATTTTCAATGTGGCAAAAACACTTATGTACTGGAACAATACATAATCCCAAACTTGCAATCCAGTGTTGCAAACCCATACACCCCCCCCCCCCCCCCCTTTGTCAAAAAAACAAAGGAAAAGAACGAGGGACAAGGGGGGAAGACCAGGGATCTTCGCCAGAGCACCAGGAAACACGACCCCCGAGAGCAATCACCGGCCGAGGGGGTCGAACACTGGACACGGAGAGGTAGGAGGAGATGAAGGAATTGATAGAAGACCACAAAACCGCGGAGGCGAAGGCAGGGAAGGATCGACGTGGCAGGAACCGGAAGGAGGCAGCAAAGGATCTGACATCGCGCGCAGAACCCCTACAAACAGGGTGACGGGCACGAACGGTCCGACAAACGTGGCGGCCCAGCTGCACCTGCTAGAGCCTCCCACCTGTCCGAGGAGACACCCACACAGCAGTACCCGAAGGCGGCGCCACAGACGCAACAGAGGAGTGCAAGGCTGACACCGGGCACAACACATGGCGAGGATGCCCACGCCGTAAAGCCTGGACGGCGAAAGGCTGGAAAACGGGGGCCTCCCTCCCATGCGTGGTAACAAAAGGTGGGGAGGAGGCGAACGAGACGCCATGCAAGGACGGGGAGAATCGTACGCAGTCCCGGGGCCGTGACAATGCCGCTAGTGCAGACACCCGATCCCCAGTGGCCAGAGCGACAAGGAAGAGTGGACGCCCGAGCAACGGAACCGGCGTAGCGGCCCTCGTATACGTGGGGGAAGCCAGAAGGACCAGAGCCCGCCCCAGATCCCACAGCGGAGAGACCTGGCGCGGAGGCGGTCGATCCCGGAAGGCAGCCGTCAGGAAGGAATCCAGCACCTGTGGCGGAACGACCAGCCCAGCGACGGACCCAAAGAACCCCCCGGACGGCAGACAAGTGGGTACGTATAGCGTCGACTGGAAAGCGACGTGTACGGAAGAGGTGAAACAAGGAGCGTAGGACGAGGGAAGGAGAGCCAACTGGCAGGCGAGTGGCCTGTAGCCACCTAGTAAAAAACCTCCAGCGGGACCCGTAAGGCCCCCAAGGAGAAGACGGCCAGGAACGCTGCAGGAAGTCAGTCAGGGCCCGGCCGGGGACCGGGAGCCACCGTGCCTCATGAACAAGCATGATGCGAAGGCCAAAGAGGTCCGCAGGACCCCAACCTAGCCCAAGTGGAAGCCGGAGACAGGTAGAGGGACCGGACCCGGGCACCACCGCGGCAACCGGGCGGACCAAGTCCGTGCCGGCCACAGAGGCGCGAGGAGCCAGACGCAGCCGTGGTACAGCCGCAGCTTCGCGAAGACTGGGCACATCAACAGCGCGTCTGGTGGCGGAAAGATGGATATCGACCGCCACCTGTACCAGGCGACCATGAAAGCGTCCGGACCCCCCCCGGAGCGCGAGGCCGGAGGGAGAGGTCCAGAGGCAACTGGCGCGGCACCCCCGATGCGAACAAGGCGACCTCCGGAACACCTCAGGAAGCCGCGAGGTCGGCGAACACAGTCCGTTTCATCGCCCATTCTACAAGAACGCCCTGCCCTCTCGACAGGGCGGCAGGGTGGCAGGCCCGGGCAGGGAGGAGGCATGCAAGGAGAAGGGGTGTCGGTCCGCGAGGAAGAACAACTCCACCGAGACCCCTAATAGAGTCAACGACCTGGAGGACCCCCGCATAAGGAAACAGGGGACAGCTTGTCTGAGTGTCCAACCCGAAGGCCACCGACTCACCCCGAAGGGCCAGCGCGTGGTCCCGCAGGAAGAACAAAGGAACCAACAATCCGAGGGCATAGACAGGTAAGAGGAGGGAGACCCACCCATCTGCCGGGAAGTGGACGTCCCAGGTTCGATTGGGAACCTCACCCAACCTCGCTCGACGTATCTGTGGTTACCCAGACCGTCGGCGGGGGGGGCGGTCCAGGGCACAGCCGCAGAGAGCGAGCCCCGAGCAACCCAGCGACCGAAGCGTCGGCGAACGGTACGCGGGAGCGGCAGGAGCCGATCCATAGGGGCAACGGAAACACCGCGGTGCCCATGAGGAGGAGGCGGCGTAGCCAGAGGCTCCCTAAGGGAAGGGGCAGAGCGGCCCAATGCAGCGAACCCACGAACGAGTCCCAGAGCCACCCCGGGAGGGAGACCGAGTGCAACACGGCGAGGACCGTCCACCGAAGGTGCACCGCGGCCGGCAGACCCCGGGTCACCGTAGCGCCGGACAAAACCCATGCGAGACCGACCCATGGCACGACACGCGACGGGGTCAAGCGTGACTTGGGAACATCGAAGGGGAACCCTAACCGTGCGATGTCGCGAACGACTGTGAGGGCGTCGCCAATGCACAGGCCTAGGGCGTCGGAAACGACCAACCAAACGGCCAAGGAAAACAGGAGCTGGAGCCCGCTCCTGAGGAGAGGACCCAGAGCCTGCCCCACCAGTGCGGAGAAGATCTGCGGCGCGATGTGGAGACCGAAGGGAAGGCCGTCGAACAGGAACACACGATCGGAAGTCCGAACGGCCAAGAATCGCTGGAAGCGAGGATGGAGAGGAACGAGCCAAGACACATCCTGGAGGGCCAGCGACACTACCCACGACAGAGGGCACAGGGCCAGGCGTACCAGGGGTACCGGCAGCATCCGAAACCGTGTGTGCACGATGTGCCCGTTGAGGGCCAACAGATCCACCACCGGTCGCATCGCGTCGCAGGTCGGCGACGGAACCAGAAAGACACGGGAGAGGAAAACCGGGTGACCGGCGGTCAACTCCCTCGACGCTACCCAGCTCGGGCATGGAAGTGAACACGTGGGCCACCTCTGAAGAGATGGGCCGTTGTCGGTGACAAGAGCGGAGTGGGGGTCTGGACGTCCACCTCCAGGTGAGACCCCTCCGCGCAACCCGCCGCCCCCAACGTCCCTCGCGGCTACCGAGGGGCGCAAGGGCGAAAACAACCCGAGGGAGCACCCGAGAGGAGGGGAGCGACCCGGTACGCCCAGGCGAGAAGGAGAACAAGGAGGCCGACCCAGAGAACTACACATTGTGTTGACGTGGAGGTACCCCGGTACGGGCCGTGCGGGCATGAGCGCCACGTTGACCTCCTCTACCCCTGCCCCCCCCCAACCTCGTCGAAAAGGGCGGGCCACCCCAACCCCAGGCCGGCGCGGGGCTGACCCCTTCGAAGGGCGGCCGGAAGCGGAAGGCCGGCCAGCCCCGACACAGAGGGGATGAAAGGGGCAAGAACAGAAGTGCGAGGCGGAACCGACGCACAGGCCAGCAACGTCCCAGTCCTGCGCCCGTGCAAGGCGGCAGCACTTGCAGCAGCACCCCGAAGAGGACCGGCAGAAGGACGGGACTGAGAAGACCCCGCGCGCGGCACAGCGCGTCGGTGCGTGACGTAAGCAGGGGCCGTAACGACACAGCGCGGCGTCGCGTGTCGGAAGCAGGGGCCGCCGACAGAGAAGCGTAGCATTCCCAAGCATCCTGCTTAAAAAAACCCCGACGTATATAGCGCAGAGTACAACAAACCCTGACGAATAACCAAGGGGGCCGGCCGGCAGAACGAAGACGTACCGTCGTGCGGTGCCGAGTTGCCGCGCACAAAACCGCCTTCAGCTCGGGAACCAAAGACACCGCGAGCCGAAGGTGGACCCGCTGAACGCGGTCCAAACCCTCGCGAAGATCGCCTGGCGCAGACGCCTCGAAAAGCCGCAGGTGGTGAACAGACGTCTGGAGGGAACCTAAAGACAAGACAATAAGTCCGTCACCCTCCGTCGCAAGGGAAAAACCTCGGCGACAGAGGGCTGATCCGGGTGAGAGAAGAACGGGGTAGCAATAGAACAAAGTTCAAGAACGGGCGCGCTCATCCAGGACCAGAACGCGCCGTCCAACCCGCCTACAGACACAAGAGGAGGCAAAAGCAGGGACGACTCCGGGGGAGGGACGGAAGGAGAGCCGTCGACGGATCGGTGTGTGAAGTCGAAGGCCTCAGCAAACCAGGCCTCCAATGGGAGAGGGTGACCGAGCATGATGGCTAAGCCAGGCGTACCGGCGTCGCACAAACCTGTCCCATAGGAGGACAGACCCGTCAACACAGCCAGGGACTGAACAGCCGGAAGGATGTCAGGGCGGCTGAAGTCTGACCAGAGCGTAGGCCTGCAGAAGGGAGGGGGACCGTAGCAGGGGTAGGTAGGGTGAGGTGCTGAGGGTGAGGCACCGCCAAGAAGGGCGAGAAGAGGGAGTCTTCCATCGACTCCAAGCGCCCGTCGAAGCGTGACACAACCCAGCCCTGCATAGCCGACAATTGATCCGAGAGAGGCTACCCCCCCCCCAGATTGGTCGGCCCGCAGGGGCGAGCGTGAGCGGGAGCGAGACCCACGACACGAACCAGCAGCGTCGCGGCCCAAGGAAGGCGAGCGACGACGGTTGTGTCGCCGTTGAGGGACTCGTCCCCGATCACGAACGGCCGAGGGGGAAACAGCACCATACCCCTCTTCCAGCGACACATCAGCTCCTGAGAAAGGGGACCCCGAAACCTCGCGAAACCCCACCGAGGCAAGAGGAGGGGTACCCCCCTGGCGAGACGGTAAGTGAAGGTCAGGAAGAGAAGAATGAGGAGGAGCAGGACGACGGGAGTGGGAAGGCTGGCCGGGTGAAAGGAGGCCAGGAGCCGCGGGGGGAAACAGAGCAAGGATCCCCGGGGCTGAGATAACAGGGCGGCCCGACACCGAGGCGGAGGAGGGAGGGACCACCACCGTGGGACGAGACCGTGAAGGAAGAATAGGCACTGAAGCAGGTGAAGTAGGAGAAGCAACGACATCCAGGCGGACCCTCCTGGACAGTGTAGGAGGAGGGAGCAGAGGGCCAGCTACAGCATGAACAACCGCGCGCGGAGAGGACAACGTAAGAGGAAGTCGTCTGGGCTGGGGAAGCGGGCGGAAGGGAGTAGAGCCCCTATCCGTAGAGGCCAGGGGAGGGCGCACAGGGGCAGAGCCGCTAACCCCGGCCTCAGGGCGAGAACCATGACGAGGGCGATGGGCGTCGTCAAGGCGATCAGGAGGACGACGAGGCGAGCGAGAGCGTGGACGGAGCCGGGGAACCCCCCGACGATGGGACGACCGGCTGCGGGACCCAGGGGAGAGGGCCCGAGCAGGGAGAGGGCCAGGTAAATGGCCGTCAGTCGGGTCAGGGATACCCAGGGCGACGCGGATCCGGTCGGCAACAAAGGCCGGGGAACGGTGGCCCACAGTCCTAATGTGGCGGGAGACCATCGTCCACACCGACGGAAGGGAAGCAGGAGGCCACAGCCGCCGCCGAGGAACCAGGGCCATGGAGCAGCACAACCACCAGGGCCAGACACGTGCCACACAGAGCAGGGAGATAGGCCGTAGAGGACACACAGAGCGAGTGGCGCAAGCAGGACTTGTGGCTCTCCAAGCACGGGGAGCGACAACCAAGGCGAAAGCAAGGCAGCCTACCTGCACTAGAAGAACACACACCATAATCAGCACGTCGAAGGAGTAAGTGGAGAGAATGTCCAAGAAGAACCAGGGAAGGAGCATGGGGAAACAGGAACACACATGCAAACAGGTATCCGTACTCACCCTAAACTGGGAGCACAGAGGTAGGTGAGGAGGGCGGCCGAGGCGGAAGAGCACTAGCAGAACCTGCAAAGATGGAGAAAGTGTTAACCACCACTCAACATCTTACATGCAGGGCCTATAACACCAGTAAAGTGCATACACCAATATAGTATCAGGCAACAAGATGACATAACAAAAGTCAATAGTGAAAGCCAACTATTACCGCAAATTTGCGGGCCAATGGAGGCATAACCGTACCGACACCATCCTCCTGCAATTTCGCGGGACCCCCCAACGATCTCCGCAAATTTGCGGGGAACCGAAATGTCCCAGAGGACCGAATCGAGCACCCCGCAAATTTGCGGGACCGGCCGAGATGGTCCGGCGCCGAAAAAGCGAGAGGAGCGTCTAGGAAATACCAAAAGAGGCCCAGAAAAAAGCGTCATCTCCTTATGAACTCCAAGCGACGATGGCCATCAAGCTGAGCAGTGTCTTCCTTGATAATATCCTGACTCAACCGGTCAAGGGAGAGGCAAGGAAGACACACCAGGGGAGAGGAGGCACATCCCCTAGGAACCACCCAACCCACAGAGATAGAGCAAAGCCCATGAGGAGAAGTGGCAGGAAGGGTGGTTTGGCACAAACAGGGGCCCCCGTAGGGTACCCCAGGATTGGGCAAAAGGGTATGAAAGGATGGAGGTGAAAACAGTAAGGGAACACAAAAACCAGTAAATGAAACTGGCGAGAAAAAGGGTGGCCTAGCCGTGAGGAGAGAATGTGTCAGGGGCGAAAAACCCTGTGGTGTGAGGGAGGGGCCCCCGTGGGGTACCCCAGGATATCACGAACCACCAAGCGCCCAGGCCCTTGAGACACAGTGAAGGCTCGAAAGGGGGGACTCGGGAATAACGCTAATAATGCGGCCGACACAAACCCTACAAACAGCACCGCCACCACGAAATCTCAGATCGTGAACCAACTGTACACCTAGGCTATGAAAATATGAAAACTCATAGGGGCATAGCAATTCCTGAATGAGAAACAAGCTAGGCTAAAATAAGCTAAAAGCTAAACTATGCCCAGACTAACAGGAAAAAAGAATATGAAAAGAGAAAGGAATGAAAAACACACACGAGGAACGCCAGGCGCCCCCGTACCTTCGGTAGCTATTTCCACACGCGTCTCCATTAAACACACTGAGGAGCCCATTTACGTGTGCCCTAGATCACGTAACATCTGTCTAACAAAAAAGAAGGCCAGATAAGCCGAAACGAACCTAAACAGGGTGAATTAAAGGAGCACAACAAAAGCGACTGCATTCAATGGAGCGCGTGAAAAAATGATGACAAGAGAGGGTCGCTCATGCGCACGTTCGACAGGGATCTGCACATGACGGAACACAGGATGGGCCTTAAGCGGTAACTAAGGTAAACCCCTTTTTCTTCTCTTCTATGCTTTTTTCACCTTCGGTGGTAGTTTTGGTTAATGTACAACGTCTCCTAGAGCAAGATAAGGAGTAGACTCTAGACGTTTTCTTTTTAAC
Source organism: Paralithodes platypus (assembly GCA_032716605.1). Taxonomy (NCBI): domain Eukaryota; kingdom Metazoa; phylum Arthropoda; class Malacostraca; order Decapoda; family Lithodidae; genus Paralithodes; species Paralithodes platypus. The sequence goes on along the minus strand of CM064513.1, from coordinate 84,280,317 downwards.
CGCGGTTGGAATGACGACATAGCAGTCAAAATAGACAAGTCGTCATTGCAATTAGGTTAATAGCCTTGACGTTGGATTTGCCAAGACTACTAACAAATTATGCTTCTCCGGTGATAGATCATCTTGTATTATCACTCCAAGGTCCTTCTCATGCCATGTTTTGCCGATTTTTTCAATTCCTAATTTGTACTCCCAGCTTGGCCTTATCTCACTTGTTCCCACTTCCAAAACATGACACTTTTCTGCATTGAAACTAATTTTCCAAGTTTGGCTCCATCTGTGCAACTTATCTAGGTCCTTTTGAAGACCCTGACAACTTTCTATACAGGTGACATTCTTCATGATCTTACCATCATCAGCGACCATATTCATATAACTATTCAAGTTTTTTGGCATGTCGTTTACATAAAGTAGGAACATTATCGGACCCAACACTGATCCCTGTGGTACTCCGCTCATCACACTCCTCCACTGTGAATATTCGTCTCGTATTGTGGTCCTCATTTCTCTTCCTATTAAAAAGTTTTCCATCCATTTTACCATCCTACCATGTACACCTCCAACAACCTGCTATTTCCACAATAACCTTTTGTGAGGCAGGGTACCCTGTCAAAGGCCTTTTTTAGGTCCAGGTAAACACAGTCAACCCATCCCTCTCTCTCCTGTGTAACATCTACCACTCTGCTATAAAAGCTTAATAAATTAGATACACAAGATCTCCCTTCCCTGAATCCAAACTGTTTCTCACTAAGCACCCCCTGTCTCTCTATGAAGTGTGTCCACTTTTGTCTTATAATTTTCTCACAAATTTTGCAAACAATGCTGGTGAGGGACACCGGTCTATAGTTAAGCGGATTTTCTCTGTCTCCTCCTTTGTAAATAGGTACTATGTAGCAATAGCCTACAATGCATACACAAGATCAAAAACACATGAAGCCTTTAATTACTTTAGAAACATCAGAAATCATGCCAAAACTGTATTAAACCTAACTAAATCAAACTTTCTCCACAAGCAGGCAAATAAACTTCTAAATAATCCAAATGATAACAAAATATTTTGGTCTACTCTTAACTCATTCAAATCCAACTTCACTACTGCTTCATCCATTCCACCATTAAAATCTCCGACTGGCAATCTTGTAAGTGACCCACGAGGTAAAGCTAACCTTCTTGCGGATATTTTCTCCACCAACTCAACCTTAGATGAAATAAATCAAGATGTCCCTGTACTTAATTTTAATTCGCCTGAAATTCCTTCACTTAAGATCCACACCAGACATGTCAAAACTATTTTGCAGAATCTCTCAGTAGATAAGGCTCCTGGTCCAGATGAAATTCCTCCAATAGTACTTAAGAATTGCTCCTTGGTGCTCGCTCCTGTATTGGCAAAATTTTCCGTCTGTGTACTCATATGCTTCCCAGTACCCTGGAAAGAAGCAAACATTCATCCAGTTCCTAAAAAGGTGCCTCTTCAGATCCATCAAACTACAGACCAATAGCTATAACTTCCACTCTTGGTAAAGTCCTTGAAATTATATTAAATAATCACATAATTACATCTTGAGAATAATAAATTAATCAGTGATAGGCAATATGGTTTTAGACGATGTCGATCAACTGCAGACATTCTTTGCCTTCTTACGCATCAAATCAACCAAGCTACAGACCAACATGGTGAAACACATACAATAGCACTGGATATATCAAAGGCATTTGATAGAGTCTGGCATCAATCCTTATTGTCGAAGATGTCACTACGGCCTTGCATCATTAGTTCCACTAATTTCTTCTTATCTTCATAACAGAAAAATACGTGTAATGGTAGATGGCCTTTATCTCAATTTCACTCAATAAATGCTGGTGTTCCCAGGGATCAGTTTTGGCCCCAACTCTGTTCCTCATTCATATCAATGATCTCATATCTACCACTCAAAATCCAATACATTCCTACGCAGATGACTCAACACTCCACAGTTCCTTCACATTTACCAATTCTTTCACCCAACCCGATCTTATAAATTCAAAAATAAACACTGCAATTTCTCTGAACCAGGACCTTTCTAGAATTAATGGATGGGGACAAAAGAATCTAGTTTCCTTTAACCCTCCAACCCCGGCTAGGGTAGATCGTGACTGTACTCTGTGTCCGGGGGTTTTGAGGAATTTTGGTCCATGTTGATTCACCTGTTACTCCTGAAATACATGACACAAAGTTATAAAAAAAAAAAAAAAATGTTGCACAAACCTTCATGTGTAGAATGCCGTTGAGTAGAGGTCTCTAGCCCAAGTGATTGCATAATGGCGAGCGCGGGAAGTGGAGTGATTTTTATGCGGGAAAATCTTCCCGCGTTCGGATGCGTCGCCTTGGCCCAGGCCCCGGCTTGGCTAACCTACTGCGCACTTAGCCACTCGTCGCGCCAGAGTTTTTACCTCCCGGAGGCGATTTTATTTATTGATAGTGATGTTATTATAGTTATTTGGAGTCCAATTATATAAATATGGGTATTAGGCTATCATTGTCAATAATATATCACATTTTCACTCGATACCGTAGTATTTATGACATATTGCGGCTGGTTATTGATATATTAGGCAGTGATTATTCGTTATCACAGGTGTTATTATACTTTGGCCATCTAATATTAGTTCGTGGTCACTTTCACTTTGGTAAATATGCTTGAGAGAGTGTCACTGTCACTGATAATGCTCATTTTCACTTGATACGGTACATTTTATTAGTAATTGAGGTAGGTTATTGTTATATTAGGCAGTGATTATTCGTTATCACAGGTGTTTATTATACTTTGGCCATCTAATATTACTTCGTGTGTCACTTTCACTTTGGTAAATATGCTTGAGAGAGTGTCACTGTCACTGATAATGCTCATTTTCACTTGATACGGTACATTTTATTAGTAATTGAGGTTGTTGTTGTTGTTGTTCCCTAAGCTGCCTGGCCGAACAGCCCCGAGTCCCTGAGAAAGGCCATGGCCACGATCGGGCTTTCCCACAGAGCTCTCATGAGTGTAGATTGTGTTGTTGGCGTAAGTGGTTGTGTGAAATGCAGTCTTCTATGATGTGTTTAATGGTATGGGGTGCTGTGTTACATCCCGGGCAGGCGTCGACAACGGAGTCATCCAGTCTCTTCTGATAGCTCAGGAGAGCTGGATGGTGTCCGCATCTCAGCCTGGCCGTGGACTCTGTCCTCAAGGAAGGGAGGATTCGGAAGGATGGATTTCGGGAGGTCGTGCATGCAGCTGTGTGTTGTCTGTGAGTGAGTGGATGGATCGGTGAGAGATATGAGTATGGATGTGCTTCTGGAAGTGGTTCGGGGTGGGCAGGGAGGGAGAGAGGACAATAATGTGTGTGGATACCGTGTGCTGGGTTGTTTTTGATATTTCTTGGTGGTCTGTGGGTGTGTTGCCATGTAGTTTAGTGGGTGGTCTTGGTTCGTGGAGGCTGCTGCCAGGAATTGAGTGCCTCTCATGTCCAGATGGTCTTTGACTTTGAGGATTTTGGTTTCTTGATGTAGGTGATCTGTGGTTGCAGTAGCTGTGCAGCCTGTAATGATCTTCAGGGCTTTGTTTTGAATAGTCTGTAAGGTCTTATGATGTGTTTCAGCTAGGTTAGAAGCCCAGGCTGGGCTTGCGTATTCCATCACTGATCTTATGTATTGTTTATATACTGTGGTGGTAGTTTCTTTGTTGTGTCCAAATTTTGTGTGAGCAAGTGACCTGAGGGCGTTAAGTCTGGGTGTCAGTTTTGTGGTGTGCTGTTTGAATGTCATATGAGTATCATATGTTACTCCTAGGTAATTGAGGTAGGTTATTGTTATATTAGGCAGTGATTATTCGTTATCACAGGTGTTTATTATACTTTGGCCATCTAATATTACTTCGTGTGTCACTTTCACTTTGGTAAATATGCTTGAGAGAGTGTCACTGTCACTGATAATGCTCATTTTCACTTGATACGGTACATTTTATTAGTAATTGAGGTAGGTTATTGTTATATTAGGCACTGATTATTCGTTATCACAGGTGTTTATTATACTTTGGCCATCTAATATTACTTCGTGTGTCACTTTCACTTTGGTAAATATGCTTGAGAGAGTGTCACTGTCACTGATAATGCTCATTTTCACTTGATACGGTACATTTTATTAGTAATTGAGGTAGGTTATTGTTATATTAGGCACTGATTATTCGTTATCACAGGTGTTTATTATACTTTGGCCATCTAATATTATGTCATGTGTCACTTTCACTTAGTTATATGCTTTGTAAACGTTTTATATACAATTTATTGTGTCTTTTTTCACTTATTTATATATGTTTTTCATAATACATGACTTTTTTATCACAATACATTGTTTTATTTCCACTTGTTGCCTATCTACATACATATTGTCAGTCTTGCGTACTTTCACTATGATTATTAGTTAGTACTCCTGCTTGGTGTGGTATTCAGCAAAGCACGGTATAGCACATAGTGACAGCTGGCACTCCACACACTGCATGGTGGTCTTTTTCTGCTTCCTCGGCCTCACCTGGCTGTTCCAGCAGACATGGCACCGCCTTCTGCTAATGGTGACTCCATCTCGTTCCAGAGGCAGGTAACCGAGCTTGTGCACATTTAGATACTGTGCACACTGCATACGGTCCTGAACGGGGCGCCCAGGTTGTGCCACTGCCCTCTGTGGCGTAGCATACCTGTCCAGGAGCTCCACCAACACCTGTTTTTGGAACCTCCGCAGGCTACTGAACTTCCTGGGTGTGCGCGGATTCCGAAGCCTGTAGATATTGTAGGCATTCAGCATTGACATGTCCACCATGTGCAGAAAGAACTTTTTGTACCATCTGCACGAGGTACGCAGACAGTCGATGAAGCCTATCTGCATGTCGGACTTGTCCACCAGCCTCATATTTATGTTGTAGTCCATTACAGCATCGGGCTTGGTCACCCTGACTTGGGTGCGGCGATCCACCTTGCCAGTCTCAACCATTTCCCCCTTGTGGACGGTGCTCAGGAGGTTGACCTTCCGCTGGTCGTGCCAGTGAATAGCCAGAATGGGTCCCGACTTCTTTTTGAAGACATCGCCTTTCTTGGTTTTAGGAGGGAAAGTTGGCATGCCCTTCCTTTTCGCTCTAACTGTGCCTACAGTCCCTGTCTTGCGCTGATGGAGGTACTTTGAGAGAGTGGGGGACGTGTAGTAGTTGTCCGTGTAGAGGACGTGATTCTTCTGGAAGTACCGGTTCATCATGGCTTGAACCACTGCTCCGCCAAAGCCAATGAGGGGGTCTATTTCCACGTCCCCTTCCTTCCCGCTGTAGACCAGGAAGGCCAGGACATAACCAGTTTGGCAATCGCACAGCACAAAGAACTTTATACCAAAGCGATGTCTCTTTGAGGGGATGTACTGCCTGAAGCTCAGCTTTCCCCGGAACAGCACAAGAGACTCGTCAATACAGACGTTGCAGAAGGGCGTGAAGTATGACGTGAAACGTTCTCGCATCATCTCGTACAACGTCCTAATCTTCCACAGCTTGTCAGAGAGATGCATGTCGGTGTTGGTGACAAGATGGAGCGCTCCGAGGATGTCGAGGTACCGGTCCCGAGAGTTGTATTTCCCGAAGGCAGGGGTGGATATCAGATCTTTGGTGATCCAATAGTCAGCCAACCTGTGCTTCTTTACATGAGGCATTAGCATGGTGATTGCCAGTGACACCATGAACTCGGGATGAGTCACTGGGGTCCACCGCTTCATGTGGCCCTTGGTCACCTTGCCAAAAAAGTTCACCTGGATTTGGTGGTGCTTGTTTGTCTCTTCTATGACAAACTCAGTAACCTCCTTATCAAAAAATGCCTCAAAAAGCTCATGTGGTGGAGCATTGGGGCCTGCGGGAAAACTTGGGGTAACTCCTGAACCCTCCTGTACCTCATCAAAAGGGGTAACATCAGGGTCATTCACTTCATCAGCAGCCACATCCTGCCAGTTGAAAATATAAAATGGGTCCTGCTGGCGACGCTTACGAGGAGCTGCAGCTGGGGCAGCACGCCCACGAACTTTGGCGGCGCGCACCCTAGGGCGGCCAGGAGCGCGACGGCGCCCAGGCCCAGCCGGCGGCCAGGGCGGCCAGGAGCACGACGGCCCTGGGCAAAGCGTCGGGGTTGAGGGTCGTCGATGTCCATAAAGTCATCGTCGTTGTCGTCAGAGCCGTCATCTTGCCCTGACGGTGGACCCAGGTAATCATGGCCAGAGTCATCTGTGAGGTGCCCTTCATCTTCAGACCCCCCCTCATAATCTCGCGGGGAACGAATGATGCGTGGGCGGCGTGTAGGTCGGCGAGGTGGGGAAGGAGTGGCAGGTGAGGCTCTGTCATCTTCATGCAAGAGGTTCGGGGCTCCTTGGCCTACGACGATTCGTAGACAGCACTGGTTCAGTGTCTGTAGGTGCAGGTATGGATGCGAGGTCAAAAACATCGTCAGGAACCTCTGTTGTAGGCTGGAGAGGTGGGGTGGACCCTGGGGAAACTTGCGGGGGCGTATGGCTGGGACCGGCAGGGGTGGAAGCCGCGGGAGCCTCGAACAAAGAGCGCCTACTTGTAGCTCCTTTTTTCACATATTTTCTCCCTTTTCCCTTTTCTGTAGTAGTATGTCTCCTCTCGGGGGAAATAGGGGGTAAATAGGCCGAAAGTGGGGGGTCCTCAACCCTAGGCAGTGCTGGTGGTGGTGGGGAAGAATGGCGGGCGCCTGGGGCAACTTGGGTGGCGTGGGTAGATAAGGAAGACAATGGCGGGTCAACCTCACCCTCACGCTCAGCCTCCCTGGCACCCTCACGCACTGCTCCCTCACCAAGTTTTAGGGCCTCTTTCCTGGCTGCCGCGGCCGCCTTTTCAAGAACTTGCTTCTTATAAAAGCGTATCTTGAATGGGGATTTAGCTGGCGAAGGGCTAGGTGTCGTGTCACTCAACCTAAACTTGGCAGTCGACCTAGTGCTGTCCCATTCGCTCACTCTCACTACACTCTCATCACCTTGCACAACTATATCACGTTCAGTACTATCATCACTTTCATCGTCATCGTCAAATCCAACAAATTGCGCGTCTCTTTCATGAATTTCGTCTAGATCGGCTAAATTTTCACTATAGTGAGACTGATAAGACTCGGAGCTATCACTGCCCAAGTCATCTACACTATTTTGTTCTTCACCACGTTCTTAACACCTCAAAGCTATTTCAATACCTCCGGGAGTCAACGCATCTTGTACGTGCCTTTGCGTTAGGGCGCGACGAACATGGGCAGGCGTCAAAGGGAGCAGGGAATCGGACACAGGGGAATCACTTTTTGGGCTAGTATCCATGTTGGCGGCAGGGTAGAGACTGTTTTGGTGGCGTACATGGTGTCTGGTGGCGTCACCTAGCGACCACGGAACGAAATTTTTACGCGCGCCATTTGAAAGCACATACGCAAGCAATGGTACAATGTTGTACCACCCGGGTTCCTCGGGTCAAAACATAATGGTACACACGTGTACCACCCGGGGTTGAAGGGTTAATGCACAGAAAACCAAGTACAGTAAAAGTCCGTTAATCCGACGACCGATGATTCGAATCTCCCAATAGTCCGAATTTTTCAATTTGAGGCCAAATCCGAATTCACCCGATGGTCCGAATTTCAAGAAGTCCCAAAGTCCCCTTTTTGAGGCATTAGGCCACTCAAATGACACATAATGGAGCACACACATATCATATGTTCATGAATTCACTTAAAAAGTTTACCATTGTCATTGTAGCCTATTATCTACTTCAAAACATTCAGATTAATGGTCAAAGGAAGCTACTGATATATCGTAAAAACCTTCGTCTTCTTCTTCTTCCACATCGTCTGCTAGAGAGTTTGTTTTGCTCTTGAACGCATCCTTGGGACGCTCCGATGCGCTACTGGCTTGCACCGCATTTTCTGCAAGCGCATTCAGTCTTGAGCTTGAAAACGCACCTTTCAAGAAGTCCCAAAGTCCCCTTTTTGAGGCATTAGGCCACTCAAATGACACATAATGGAGCACACACATATCATATGTTCATGAATTCACTTTAAAAGTTTACCATTGTCATTGTAGCCTATTATCTACTTCAAAACATTCAGATTAATGGT